>CAWUFW010001269.1:0-255000 GCA_963921515.1 Calotriton arnoldi | reverse complement strand
GCAACATAATGTTTGCTTACAGCAAGTTGCTGACTGGATGGCTTCAAGCTGCTTGAAGCTCAGTGACGAAACAGAGGTAGTGGTGGTAACAACCCATCACCCTGGGACCAGCTTAGCTGCCCCTTCCCCACCTTGGGCGACCTTCCTTCTCCCAAGGCGTTGTAAAGAGCCTTTGAGTTATACTTAACAGCAGACACCATGGGTGCCCAGAACAGGAAGCTATCCTCCAGCTGCTTTGGCCTACTGCAAGACCTCAGAAAGACACTTGGATGGCTGTTGCAGTTCGGAGAGTGGTGGTTCAAGGCTTGATTTCATCTCGCCTTGACTAAAGGAGCTCTCTTTATCTAGGGAGGACACTGTCATTAAAAGACTGCAAGTAATTCAAAATGCTGCAGCCCGGATCCTCTTGGGTATTCCCACATGTCAGTCTGCTTCCACAGCACTCCCCACATTGCACTGGCTACCCATCAGCAAAAGGATTACTTTCAATGCATTATGTTATGACTCATCGCGCAAAACAAGACCAGCCCTCGCATCCTCCATCACCCGATTAGTCCTCATCAGTCAAACAGAGCACTCAGATCAACCAGCCTACACCAGCTCTGCATCTTTAAGATGAAAAAGTCCAGATGTGGAGGGCGTTCCTTTGCTTTTACTGCGCCCAAGCTCTGGAACGCTTTGCCTCTCTCACTCAGATCAAATAACCTTCTCATTTTTAGAAAAACAACTGAAAACCTACCTGTATGACAAGGACTCCTTATCGGAGGTTGACCTTTCCAGCACTGCAGAGGCAGTCGGGTAGTCATGCACTTAATACAGCTCCCTGAATTGAATAGTATATTCTGTGTGATGCACTTACAGTGCTCCCATGAATCAATCTGAGGATACTAATTTAATTTTTATCTTCCAATTTCAAATTCCTTCATATTTACAGAATGTTTCAAAATTCAGTTGTACATTGTTTCTTTACTTATATACACTTTATTAATCTGCCAATATTTAATTTTCTAAGCAGTCAGACCCCCATGCCTAGCCTTCGCTGACCAAGGGTCTTCGGACCACAAGGTAAAAACCACTGGACTAGACAATCCATAATCTAGTGATACTGCAGCTAAAAGAACTACACTTTGGGCCCACACATCAAGAGAGAGGTCTTAAATATCATTCACAAGATGCAAAAGGGTGACTGGAAATCTTGTTTTCAAACCCCAAGTGTCTATCTAGTGGCAGATTTGACCTTTCTGGTTGAAATGCACACCACCGCAGCAGGAAACACTGTGTACAAGGCAGTAGTACCATCCCAAACAAAGTAAATACAGCTGTACACCATGGCTCATATTTGCCTTCTGCTTCCATTTGGCCATTAAATTAACAGTGTGCAAACAACCATACGTTTACCTCTGTAGGTACTTCTAGCAAGATATCATAGCTGCTTCTTCGGCTCAGTGTAAACATTTACTGGGTGACTGAGTACAACCAACAAGTTGATCATGCACAGAACACAAAAATCTTTTTTTACAATTTCTAATCGTAAAAAGGAATTGCTGATCCACTCCTAAACCAGAACATCAGTTTTCTACAAGGATAGCAGGATATCAGAAGGTCTGGTAAAACAAAGGACAGTACAACTAAGGATACAAACAGCATTTTGCACATCACAACAACACGTACAGCCTTTTAAGTGAAGAGAGCTGCTGAGGATTACCCTACCAAGTGTATCAATCATAGAGGGCAAGGCAGGAAGTTCGCCAGGATTAAGTGTTGCTAAAGGGTGTCAGACCTGGGAGACTTTGTGAGTGGCAAGCTGAGAACAAAAGAATGTGCATTAACCCCTTCGCTGCTAGGCCTTCCCCCCCCCCCTCCTGAAAAAAAGATCACTTTTTTCACACATTTGTGTGTGGGAAAGTTGTGGCATCACCAGGCTGACACAAATGTCCTACCACCCAGCGTTCCCCCAGGTCTCCCGATAAAAATGATGCCTCACTCGTGTGGGAGGCCCAAGTACCCGCGGCAGGCAAGGGCCCAAAACGTATTGAGGAGACATCAAAATTGCCTATCACAAAAACAACCTGGTTTTGCAAGGGGGGGTCCCATGAGTTTTTGGCCCCAGGCTCGGCGGCCATCTTGGGAAACCTACCAAACCTACACATTTCTGAAATCTAGACACCTGGGGGAGTCCAGTGAGGTATGGCTTGCGTGGACCCCCCCAATGTTTTCCTACCCAGAATTCCCTGCAAACCTCAAATTTTGCTGGGAAAAAAAAAAAAATCTAATTTTTCACAAATTTCTGTGTGGGAAAGTTGTAGGATCACCGGGCTGACACAAATTTCCTACCACCCAGCGTTCCCCCAGGTCTCCTGAAAACAACTGTACCTCACTCGCGTGGGTGGGTCAAGTACCCGCAAGGGGCCAAAACGTATTGAGAAGACATCAAAATTACAAATCACAAAACAACGAGGTATGGCTTGCGTTGATCCCCCAACATTTTCCTACCCAGAATCCCCTGCAGAACTCAAAATTTGCAGAAAAAAAAACACATTATCCACATATGTTTGTGTGGCATCACCGTGCCGGCACAAATGTCCTACCCCACAGCGTTCCCCTCAGTCTCCCGAGTAAAATGATACCTCACTTGTGTGGGTGGGGCAAGGGCCTGTGACTGGGAGGAGCCAAAAAGGCTCATTTCAGTTTCAGTTTCTATGACAGGACGAAAGCGCGACGTGCGCGCTGATAGTCATTTCACAGAAACCAGGTGGGGGGCCTCGGGAGCTGGGGAAGCTCTTCCCCAGCTCCCGAGGCTTTTGGGGAGAAAAAGAAATCCCTCTGGTGCCTGCACCAGAGGGATTTCCGGTGCCATGTGCCAGGACGGCCGGGAGCAGTCCTGCGCACACGAGCACTGTGGCGCACGACGGCTCCCGGCCGTCGTGTGCACGCAAGGGGTTAACATATTGCTGCAATTTTGTATATAGCCACTTTTCACAAGGCATCTTGCTTTTTGACAGCTTTAAGAGATAATTATAACCTCTTGAATCAACCTATTCATGCCTACTTAATGCTCACTTTAATGGCCATATAATAGGTGTGGATTAAGATTATATATAGCCTTAAGAGATAAGAACTCATTCTTTGTGTCGTATAGTAAAGACCATTTGCCTGACCCATACATTTCACATTTAAAACCATCTTAATAGAAAAAGAGTCCACAAACTGAGCTTTCATTTCACGACGCCTGGTGGAGCTACCGGATGGCTAAAGAGGAGATGGGCTGTGGACTTCCCCCTCGGCCGTCACCTACCCAGCCGGACTTTGGGCAGACTTTCCTTCGTCTCTCCGTCGCATTCACCCTCCTACCCCTTAACCCTACCCCCTTTCCCCCCCTATGCTCCATTTATCTTGTCCCCTATGCTCTCTAAATGTTTTCCCGTTGAGACCTAGCTATTTTGACCGATGACCGGTGGAGCTACCTGATAGCTATAGAGGAGATGGGCTGTGGACTTCCCTCTCGGCCGTCACCTACCCAGCCGGACTTTGGGGCAGACTCTCCTTCGTCTCTCCATCCTATTTCCCTCCTACCCCTTTACCCTACACCCTTTCCCTCCTAAGCTCCACTTGTCTCGTCTTCTACGTTCCTGAAATGGTTTCTAGTAACTGATGTAATTTTCTAACTTTGTGGAACCTTATGTAAAGCGCTCTGATACCTCCGGGTCTAGCTCTCTAGATCTATGACGATGCCCCCTGGGCAGATACCAATACTGTTTGTTCCTACCGCAGAGCCCGAGCAACCTTGGCTGATGCCCGGTGGAGCTGTCCTATGCAGCTATAGAGGAGTCTGGCTCTGGTTCACCCCCCTTGGCCGTCACCTACCCAGCCGGTCATCTGACATTGTTTTCCTTGTCTCCCCGTTTGTTTCCTTCCCTCCCCCTCCTCCTCCCTCTGAGATTCTTTTATTTAACTGATGCAACTATGTTACCTGTAACTCGCTGATCCTAATGTGATTCTTTGATTCAACTGATGTAACTATGTAACTCGCTCATCCTAATGTAAAGCGCTCTGATACCTACGGGTCTAGCCAGCGCTATATAAAACTTTGCAAATAAATAAAAATAAATAAAAATTTTAAAAAACTACCCGCTCCCTCATTGCAAATTCTCAGTACCCTAATGCTACCCAAATAATGTACTCAGTGATCCATTCGTGATATGTATCTGACCCTACTACTACTACTCCGACTCCCAGGGATATATCTCTCTGTATTGGATGCTTAAAATAAAAAATACTTTACATTTTTAAACGCTATATTCTTTGAGTGCTAAAGATAAATTTACACAAACTAATCACACACCAAATTGGATAAACTTAAAAAAGGAGTATAACACTGAGAAGCTTAAGCGTATTTGTATACATATAATACGCATGCATTTTTACCATTTATTGTGAGGCATTTCACATGGTACAAAGTGTTCAGGGATTCCATGTGTTGTTGGGGCAATTCTAATATTCAAGGACATTAATGTAAGAACCTACAATGCAGAAACTTTGTTGCAAATTTAATTCGAAGTTAAGTTCCATCTCGGAGTAAACTGATCAACTTAAACAACCATCTCCAACTAGCAGTCTCTACCAAAGACAGACCAATACTAAGCACACAGCAATTCTGCAATGAAAAAAGTCAATTGCAACACTCTTAAGGTTACTTATCAGACGGCTTAACTACACTGACATCAAACATCTGCCCACGGTTTATACTCAATTTAGATTTACTGCTTGTGCAAAAAGTTAAACTGCCAGGCAAATGTAACTTTCAGTATGCCAAGCAAGCTGTAGCTCTGAAAAACATTCATAATGATCTACTCCAGTAGACCGCTAGCTTAAATTGCTCTTGGGCACTGTGTGGTTACACAGAAGTGGGCTGTATCACAGTGAAAAAACAAGGATCAGAATAAACCTTACAATTTGTGGTTCTATTCATAGAACAAAAAGTAAGCAAACATTTGTGGTTCTATTCTTAGAATATGAAGAAACTAACATAAAGAAGTCAAAATGCAGAGCCTATCTATGCTTTTGTGCCATGCCGAGTAAAGTCAAACATTGCTGCTCATCGGCAAATGTCCCATAGCCAACAAAGGTTTTGCTTTATTTTTGGCTGGACCACAAATTCAGATTGTACAATTGAAACTGAAGCTATGTAAACAGTATTTGTTGGAATGTTGGCCCTTCTACAGGTTACCCCATATTTGTCACCTTTTGCTGGATCCTATAGTTTTTCTGGCTGTAGCTCTATAACTTCACCCCCGTTAACCAGTGAAAAAGTGCCTGTGCTCCCCCTTTCAACATGGTGAAATTGGAATACCCATGATTGGCATGTTTAACATACCTGTGAGTCCCTAGAATATGGTACAAAGGGTTCCCAGGGCCTTTAAGTTAAATGTTACAAGAGTACTGCAGCACCCATTGCGGCATCCACTGGAATGGCAGTACAAGCAGGACTGCAGGCCTATCATTTGTAACCTGGCTGTTGCGGTTTTAAACTGCAAATTCAACAGCTAAAAATCTTCCTTTTAAATATTTACGAGTCACTCATCACTCATATGTAGGCCTTACTTTGCATACGGCTAAGCATGGTAGTTGAAAAGTAAGATATGTGGAATTTAAAGTTAAACCTGTCCTGGTAGTGAAAAACCCCAAAAGCTATTTTCAATATAGCAAGGCTGGTTTTTCTATAGGAGAAACAGGTCACATTTAATACTACTAATTTTTGTTAGGAAACAGCAAAAAAAAAAAAAAAAAAATGTAATAGTTAAAAAAAAAAAATCTGATTCAATGGTAAAGTCAGATATTTGATAAATATTAAGGAAAGGGGGTTTAGAAAGTTACATTTTTCCTACCTAAAGCCTCTGAAGGCCCATTTGCATGGTTTCTTCCACTACTGCCAGCTAGTAATTGGCATTTGATAGGCGTATCTAGTACAAAGAAGAGGACTGCAAGGGTCAAAAGGCTAACCCCCTGTTAAAGCTACAGGACACAAGCTACAGACTTTTTCCTGCAACTACCTAGCTGACCACCTCCAACTAGACCTGTCCTGAACCCTGCTTGAGTGAATTTCGACTCCCAAGTGCTATTCAATGTCCTGGAACCCATGGCAGTCTCTGGCTGGACTTCTCCTACCACCCCTTAAAACCCAGGATTTAGAAACAGACCTTCTTAGAACTGAGACAAACCTGCTAAAGTGATCCCAACTAAGATGCTCGGTCGCTGGACTGAATTCAAATTTCTACCGCTCAGAGCTTTCCAGCAGATTTACCGGAACAGTATCCAATGGCTAGCCAACCTCAGAGCCCTCTTCGGCTGCTCTGCTGAAAATCTTAGACTTTTATTTTTGAGACAAAGTCCCAAGGTAAAACTTCCGTACAAGTGGGACCGGCTTGCTTGGGGTCGGCCTCAAATTGTGTCTAGGTCTTCGTCTACCACAACCAGTTGACTATGGTTGGCGTCCAACGGTTTGTAGCACTATTTTTTATTTTATTTATTAATAAAATTAAGATGCATTTCCAAAGTTCCCCCTTATTAGATTTGTCATTTGGTGTAATTTTAATTATTAAAATGTACTCCATTTCTTTAATTCAGTTTGTAATGTTTTTATTATGGTGTATATTGAATTTACTACTGTTCTGGTACAGCTTACTTTATACATTGCCCCAAGTAAAGCCTGTTTTATATGTGCCATAGCTACCAGGGAGTAGAGCTCAATAACCCACTCCTTACAGTGATATTGTGCATTTTAGGGTGCAGGAGATGCACGGTGGAGATACCTACCTGCCCACACCTTAAATTAAGTGTAGTGGCTTTGTTCAAATGGGGGTCTCTTCATATTTTATTTTTCACAATTAAACTTTGTTCACAAACATTTCATGGATGGTTCAAACAGTAATGATCACAAACGTCAAAGTTTACACAACAATGACAGCTCACAATCACCTTTGCAGAACTCGACACTGGGATTACCTTTGAACGATCGAGGCCGTGATTTTTTTTATTTACAGCAAATACCAAATGGGAGGTTGGCTGCTGTTACCAGAGAAACAAGGACAGATCCATCAGTCACTTCTTCCTGTCTTCAATTTACAAAAACCACCTTAGTGTAGTAAAAGCTTTCTACCAGAGCAGGAATATACCAGGAGTTTGTACATGGCTTGTCTTCCACCACCACAGTACATTAAATTCCATTAACTTAATTTTAATTACCATACTTACCAAGTGGTTACGCTACGTTTTTTAGAGTCTAAACACAAAGCTCTCGGCTGTAGTGTCATGGCTCCAAACTTTCCCTAGTTTTGTTTGACATCTACAGGTGCTAACTTATGAAACTCTTAAATAAGGTGGCCGCAAAATTTTACATGTATGTGAAGACAAAGTTGATCTTTGATTTTAAACATAACACTGCTAGTACTCCTTCCATACCAAACGCCCTACACTTGGAAGGTGGCAGATGCCTCAGAACTATCTTAAGATGAAACCATCCAAGACCAAACTTTTGAATTCATCCAACAGGAGTAACACCTGATACTCTCTCCTGACCAATTGTAATGAATCAGAGCCTGACTGCTGCCACTTCAGTTCGCAACCTGGACATTAATTTTGATCCTAATCTAATCTTAATCTAACATTAGGCCCGCCCTTCAAATATAAAGTGCCAGTGTTTGATTGCTTTACCTCAAGGAGATCCGCAACCTCCTTCCATTTGTGAACAAATGCCATCATGCAGCAGTGGTAAATGTTATCACCCAATTACTTATGGACTATGAGAATGTGATCCTCTTGGCCACCCCACTCAAAACTATAAACCATCTCTCATTTCTTTAAAACACAGCAGCATGTTTAGTTTGTGGCATCTCTAAACAGCAACATATTTGCTCCATTTGGAGAACACTTAATTGGCTTCCAGTATGTCAAAGGATCTCTTTCAAAGAGGACTATTGTCCGAGAAAGCTACCAACAATCTCCTGACTTCACAACTGAAACATTTGAATGGACCAAAGCCTCTTCCAATCTAAGATTTAATAAGCTATTTTTGTTAATACTCTAACAAGAACATCTTCATTCAGCGATGGTGCCATCTCAGTCTCCCCCGCACAAATGTTAAATGGATGACCCCTTCCTATCCGTTCAGAATCGTCTAGGATACACTTCAGACAGGAACTGAAAATATTTCCTGTTCCCATCATAATTCATCAGCTCCAATCGCAGCATTAGTAGGTTATCCTAGCATCAAGAAACCTCTGTGAACGACTGCTTTACAGATGCCTCTAACATAAGATCCTTCTCAGAAGTCTCTGAGGGAAACCTTGCCTCAGCCTGGTTGAATTGGATTTGGAAATTTAGAACACCCTCACTCCAACAATTAACCATATCCAAACATCAATAACTGGACATAGCCTCCAATTCAGTTTCAGGAAATTCTATATGAACATTAAAAAGACAATGTGGAACCTGCTGTGGTTATTCCAGAATTTGAAGCAGAGTGGTACCCATTCTCCTCTTGGTTGGGAACAAGCCTGAAAGGCTTGTGATGCTGCTCTTGTCTGACCCGCTAATCAAACTACCTGCACGGAAACCCCAAGTCAGCATTAGAAATCCACAAATTCAGTCAGGCACAGCACCTTTTTTTACCTCAGAGCACAGAACAGGGTTGAATCAAGAAACAAACAGCTTCAAGTGTAGGTAAGCTAAGAAGTTATTCTGCCCATCAAGTATACCCATCCTTCCACCATCTTTTACTTTCATTCATAAATGTCGAACATTGGTCCAGGAGGGCCAAATCAATGCCAGGTTTTCAGGATAAGCGTTCACTATGTAAAAGATTCACTATATGTAAAATAAACTCATTTGAAAGTCTTGAAATTGGAATGGACCCAAACATTGTGGGCAACATTATTGTCCAATGAATCACTGCGTTTACCCCTTTTCAATGTTCTCCATCACCAAGATCGGTAACATTAAGGTATGAAGTCAATATAAATTAACCAGAATTAGACTCGGATCCTCCTTACATTATGGACTTTGCGAGCAAGTAGAGATTGTGAACCGCATACACTTGTGAACATTCTGCGAACAACCTAACACGTGTTATGATGAGTGCATTGTACTAAACTTGTGGCACATTTTTACTTGTACTCCAGCCTTCGCAAGCATCTAGTGATTGTGTGCAATAGTATTAGTCTGCACTTCTAGGGGCTCTGTTTTACCATTGGATTGTTACTGCATTTGCATTGCTTGTTGCATACTCTGTATCCAGACTCAACTAATTACCTCAAATATATACTTTGACTGTTAGTCCACAACTACCCTAAGACTTCAGACAGAGGCTTCGGAGGTCAACTTTCTACTGCCCAGAGAACCCAGTGTCTTGGTTAGCAGGGAACAGCAATCTTACCCCTGAACCGGTTCAAATGCCCTAGCACAGATCGGGTTTTTGCCTAACAAAGAATGTGATGAATAAATCCTCACTAAGAGGCCTGAAGCCATAGCAACGTAAACCAATACGACCCAACATGAATCTCAATGATCTAATGGGGAACTCAAGACAGGACTCTGGAACGGTATAGAGTCCTCTTTAGGAAGCTACCACAAACAAATCTATGGAAATGTTTCTACCACTTACTTACTCTACACCGTTTGCTTATCTCTAGCCAGATGCCCAATCAAAGAGGAGCCCAGATTTGAATGAAAGGCCCTCTAGTTTATAAATGGGTCGAGAGAAGGAAATAAAAAATAAAAAAACACAGGTCTGACAAGTACATAACCAGGCATTGGCAACGCCAACTGGTCGGCAGTGCATGATTTGTTTTGTCATGTTGGATGAAGCTGGACCCTCAGCCAAAAAAATAAATAAAGAAAAAAAGAAGATCCAAGTATCAATTATTATTTGTACACATTAAGAATGTCATAATGCTGATAACTGCTTCTTGGTTTCACAAAAATAGCAAATACGTTAAAACTAATGGCAGGGACGGATGCATTACTCCCACAAGTCTCTTCGTTTCCCGGATTAAAAAAAAAGCAGCCCAGTACTGCCCAGCTTCGAGCAAATAACAAAAACACTTGACTGCATCTACAGCACATGCTGAAATTCAGTCCGATTCCTAAATAGAGACAGGCAACCGAATGCCGAAATCATGCAGCCCTTCCATTCATGATCAATTAAATCTGAGAGCACAACACTAAGAAATCCTCCATACTCCGAAGGTAGTCATATTTGCAATTTAAGTATTTTCATATGGAGATTTTACCTTTCACACCCTGACAATAAAGGAACTGCGGTCTAACACGCATCATATTAAATGGGCGAAGCATTTCCGTTTGCTGATTTCCGGATCCAATTCTGATCTGCCAGCTAAGACTTAATAGGATGAGTCAGTTAATTTAAAAAGCCTTTATTGGAAATGCTTAATTGCATTTTAAAAAGTGGAGAGGAAAGGCAGAGTAGTTTCAAGAGTGAAACAGAATATGGTGTCTAAAGGCATTATTTTACTTGCCCAGCTACCACCACGATGTCCATCTTCCCAACAATCACTTTAATTTGTCTGTTTTTAGGTCTGACCTGGACACACACACGGATGAGGGATGGCATACTGCCGGACACCGTGTGCCCATCCTCCCAAATATAAGTGTACTTCAGGGACAGGGATGCTGGGATTTAACTCAACTTTGCCAATGCTTTCTCTTTCAATTCTTTATCTTTTTTTATTGGCCATTCTTGTCTGTTTATACTAGGACTTCTGGTAGCAGTAACTCAAAAATAGTAATTTTTTTGTATACCCCCAAAAGCCTGTACTGTGGTATGAATTAAAACTAAAGGGTTTCAATGCCTGCCAGAAGTCACCTAGTAATGTTCAATCAAAATTAAGCGAATTGTAATTTTTTTTTTTTTTTTTTTTTTTTTAATTGCCAGTGTTTGTCATTTAGGCAGCAACAAGTTTTTTAAAAGTTAATGACACAAACACTTGCAATTAAAAAAAACGATTCTGTCGCCACTGCAGTAGCTTGACGAGACTACACCTAAAGACTATCAAAGCTGATTTAATTCGGAGGGAACTGCACCCCTGCAGGTCCATGCCTTCATCAGATTTTGAACCGTAATGCTATGAGATTAAGGCTGCTTTTGTTCTTGGGTAGTGGTTGCTATTTGCATTGTTTCTTGTGATGAGGATTCAAAGAAATTTGCATTGTTTGTCTAACAATAGCACAGTGCCTTGTCTAGCACAATCTCTCTCAACCGTCACGGACTCATCTTGTGTGTGAAAGGTTAGATGACAGCATAATTACATTTCACCATACACATTGACTAAAATATGAATGTAATGGAACATAAGAATGACACTAACTATAAGCAATTAGGAAAAACTAGAAAAAATGAATAAAGAGTGCGCAAAGAAAGTGTTAGGAAGCACAATAATTCAGGAAGAATACATTTGATCAATTCATCCAGTAGATGAGAAAAGGAGTAGTGGCAGATGATAGGATTTGGATGCAGAAGAGTTGGATATTAAATTCTTGATTTCAAGGCGGATAGCATTTTACTACTTAGCTTCCTTGTACCACCACAGAAGTGAAGACCGGGGGATGTTGAAGTCAAATATGTAAGATTGAACACAGCCAAACTTGTTGGTAACTACGGTCACACATGCAGCAAAGGGAAAGAGGGATTTTAGTGGTGCCAAGAAGTACTTAATAGCTCTAGTGAGTAGGCCTGGGCGGTGAACTTCGCTCCGTTCGCAGGGTTTTCTGCACTCCGGAGTGCAGAAAACTCCGCTTCGCGATGTGCAGCAGAGTTTTTTCCCCTGCTCGCGATCGGTAAGTTCGCGACCGCGAGCTGCCGCTCGGGTAGAATTTCTACCCGAGCAGCAGGAATACCAGCACAAACTGCAGTTCGCACTGCACGCCGCCACTCGCTGAGTTTTTTTTCTAACTTCGCGGAGTTCCACTTAGCAAAACTACGCCCAGGACTACTAGTGAGTAGTGTATTTCCGCAATCAATTTTAGGTGTTATTGTTGCTTGAGTAACAGATGGGTCAAAAACTGTTTTAGGCATTACAAAGCGAAGAGTGTTGCTCAAGACGACTTAACAGTGCTATCAATGTGACTTTTCCTGGAGATGTTGGTTATCAATCCAAAAATCAACAGATTTGACATCAAGTTAGTTTGGATGGGAAATTTTTTAATTTTTTTGCCCTTTTATCCAATCTGTTTAAATTTTTCACAGAAATTCAGTATTAAGGAAAATCAGTTAGGTTTGGTTATGGTCTGACTTCATTAAATATGCCAATATCCTCTTTTCAATACTGGTTATTGAGTCTTAGAAAATGAGATAGATAGTAATGTTGGTAA
The DNA here is from genome assembly GCA_963921515.1 of Calotriton arnoldi. NCBI lineage: Eukaryota > Metazoa > Chordata > Amphibia > Caudata > Salamandridae > Calotriton > Calotriton arnoldi. The sequence continues at coordinate 242,616 of CAWUFW010001269.1, read as the reverse complement.
TACTGACAAAGCTGTGTGCCATCCACATACTGGTGGTCGGACACACCGGACTCCTCCATCAAGGCACATAAATGCTCCATGTATAAAATAAATTGGATAGGGCTAAGAAAGAGCCCTTGGGAACTCAGCACTCAACTATAGCAATATCAGAGCAATAATCGCTCATTCTGACCATCTGTTTCCTGCTAACTTTCCAAAACAGAAATCTTCTTAAAAAGGTGCTTGGAAAACCCAGGAACATTTCATGGGCCCCTATAAGCCTCTGGTGGTCGATGGTGTCAAAGGACACAGATCAAGAAGACAAACCTCTCAATCATCCAGCTTGTGATGACATCACTGATGATCTGAACTGTGCAGTTCGGTGGAAGTTCTGTGAATGACTACCAGATGATCACATGTCTGAAGCAAAGAGTTTTCACACGAACAGAGCCCACAGGCATTGCAATTGGTCCAGACAAACCAAGACCTCAGTCAGAGGCGAGATTCTGTAACATGGAGTGTAGCACACAATATGGGGCAGTGGTGTAATACAAACTATAAACAAAACATAGTAGAATATCATTTTAGAACAATTACAGAAAAAAGAAACATGCTAGCTATAATACACCTGCGCTTAAAAAATGAACAAAAACAGTAAAAGTAAATGAGAACTACAAAGCTAGTAACTGATTAAGACAAGTACAGGTCTTAAAATAAGAGTGCTTGAAATTAGGTCCACCACAAAATTAACATTCTACACTGTAGACAGTAGACCATCTTTTCAATAGGTCTCGAAACATAGTCCGATCACACTGTGCAGAATCACAAAGATTAGGACTAACTTTTACTTCCACTCAAGTCCACAACCGAGGAGTTCAGACACCTTCATTACCAATGTGTAGGAAGCTGGCTCTGTATATACTATACCAAAATAAGGTATAGCGTTGCCAGAGTCCAGTGGATCCCCAAAGGTAGGCAGAGGTAAAAGTAGATAATGCCTTACTCTCCATTTGTGGTAGTGTGGGCGAGCAGCAAGGCTTTATCAGAGGGTAGTGTTAAGCATTTATTGTAAACACTCAGGCAAGAAAGGATGTCACACACTCAAAGACTGAACTCAAACCAACTTGTTTGTATAAAAATAATTGTGGTATTTTATTTTTCTAGAGCCAAGCCAGGCCTGGTACAGGTAAGTGTAATACTTTGCAAGAATAATGCAACTGAATACAGTTGAAATGCAGTAGAATGCAATTGGTTTGTTTACAGGTAAGTCAGTCAAAATTACTTTAGTTACTATTGTGATTACTTTGTAAGTTACTTTTAAGATTACTTTTAGGTTACTTTTTCTACTCAGTATGATATGCCTGGATATCACACTGGGACATTTCCTAGAGAAACGGCAAGCAATTCAGTTTTTGTACATTTGCAGTTTCTTAGGTTTTCATACAAGCCAATACCCAACTTACAAGATTTTTCACAGAAAAGCATTCAATGCAGTCCTATGGGAGAAAACAGTGTTATCGGTTTAAGGGTAAATACTTAGGTTTTGGAGTTGGTATTCTGGGGTTAGAACCAGGGGTTCCCCAGGGTCAAGGATGCACCCTCAGCTGCACTAGGGCTGCCGGGTGCAGAGTGGTGAGAACCAATGTTATCCAATGGGGGATAAGGAGGCCTCCGGTTGGTGGCCGCTCACGAGCAGGCCACAAGGTTGTGGGAGCAAAGCTCCTGGTGTTAGGCTCAGGCAAAGTGGGATCTGATTTAGCACACAAGGTGCACCCACAGCGGCACAGGGGCAGCCGGGTGCTGTTTTGGCATTGGGTGCCCTGTTGATTTTAATGGAGATTCTCTGGTTGCAACAAACACTGCAGGCTCAGGGACGAAATTCTTCTAGAGGTGACCACCGGTTGAAGTGGCAAGTTGGGATGCCGAGACACCGCCTGTTGGGCAACCCAAGGCTGTGGGATGTCGGGGCAAGGGTGTCTTTTGGCATCGGGTTTTTCTTACCAGCTCCGGTCGCGGTCAGGGGGTGGGGGGATCCTCCAGAAAGGGGCTGCAGGGGTCGGCTGGAGACTTGAGGCAGGTCAGGATCGCCAGGGAGACCTCCTCGTGATGTTGGGCCACTCGGGCCGTGGGCGTTCGGTGCAGACTCACGGATTTGGCCAGAGCCAGAGTCTGTGGGTGAGCAAATCCGGTGCACACGGGAGACAAACTCTCGTTTGGGAAGGCAGAGCAGGTCCTCCGGGTTCTTGGGGGCTGCAGGACACAACGGGATTTCGCTGGAGCAGGTCGAGGTTGGGACAGGCTGGGGCCAAGTCAGTTGGTGTCCTCCTCCTCAAGCACAACTCTTCAGTCTTTTTTCTACCTTGTCTGAGGAGGCAAGGTTCGGGCTTGCCCCTAAATACTAAATTTAGGGGCGTTACAGGTAGGTACAGAACAGGATCAATAGATCCCTTCCTTTGGGTGGGTACACCCCCCATTATGCCACCCTCCAGTGGGAGGGGGCATATGCCTCTCTGGTTGCCTGGGTCCTCCCATCGGCAAGATGGTGGGGACTGAGACTTGTGATTCACCTCGCCTCCCCCACCTGAGGGCTGGGGTTGGCAAAGATGGGCACACCTCTCCTCCAAACTTCGTTTTCTCGCCAATTCTCCTGCCCAAAGTGGGGGTCAGAACCGGTGGAGCCAGTTGCTGGGAGCAGCAAATGGCTGGGGTAGCTCACAAAGGCGGCAAGCCTTTGAAGCTTCCCCTTCGTGGACCCTGCCATCCTGGGGGAGGAGGCTTGACACCTTGTCCCAGGATGTGCTTTGTTTCAGGACCTCGAGAGAGGCAGGCTCTTGACCCAGGGATCCAGAAACATGTCTGGTGGTGGCAGCTGGCGAGCAGCCACGACACTATAATTAGGTCGTTTTTCAGGGGGCATCTCTAAGATGCCCTCTGCGTGCAGTTTGCATTAAATCCCATACTGGCATCAGTGTGGGTTTAATGTGCTGAGAAGTTTGATACTAAACTTCCCAGTTTTCAGTAAACCCATTATGGTGCTGTGGAGTTCGTAATGACAAACTCCCAGCACCATATACTCTTTAAGGCATTACTGCACTTACAATGTCTAAGAATTGACAGACACTGTAGGGGTACATGGCTCATGACCCTGTAACCTCACCACGGGTATAGTGCACCCAGCTAGAGGGGTGGCTTACCTATGCCAGGGTAATGGGTTGTAGGCATGGCTACAGGGATGTGTGCCATGTCAACTCTTCACTTTGTTCTGTACCAAAACATGCAGCCTGCAATGGCAGTGTGTGGTGTAAAGGTACAGGGCCTCCAAGGGTGGCACATTAAGTGCTGCAGCCCTTAGAGGTCTTTCCTAGTCACAGTGCCCTACCTTCTACAGGGGGACTTACATGTGGCCAGAGAGTTACCAATTGGATTATGTATCAGTACAGTTTAGGGAAAGAACATAGGCCCTGGGTATCTGGTTAACAGGAACCCAGGGCACATTCAGTCAAAGTGCATCAACATTAGGTAAAAAGTGGGGGGCAACCATGCAAAAATGGGCACTTTCCTACATAATGTACGGTAAAACTGAATCAATAGTATCAGTCATTAGCTCTACTTCCAGAATCTTCATCCCAGTCATTACTTTTTATTTTTGAGTTGGAGTCCACATCCTAAGACACGAAAATAAATCAGAAAAGCTATTTAAGATGCTCCACCCACCCCTGGTAGGTACCATAAAAGTGCAGCCTACCCAGCATTCCTCAGGCTTTGCATCTCTGTCTATTCTGGGATGAAGATTGCTGTAATAACTTACCTCAGACTCCAGGTGGGAGCAAGTTTGTGTGGTCAAAGTCTTTCCCTACCAGGCTTGGGAAGAGGAGCTAGTGCAGCAGTTTCTAGAGACAAAGCTTCCAGTCCCATATTCAACAGAGAAATGGAGGCAGTGAGTTCTCAGTATGGATTAAGCACCTTCCTTAACAAGCGTGTGTGGGCAGGAATAATACCTGTATGTACTGACTTCCGTTTTCTCAACTGAGACGAGAGCAGGATGAAATCAGAAGACAAGAGTGTAAGCAGGTAAGGTGTTGTGGCTTGACATAGCAAGGTGAGCATTTGGAGCTTGAGATTTTTCCCATTTTAGAAGCATTTGATGGCCTGAGGCAGTTGCTTTCCTAGAGGTTTAGGAAGATAGAAAAGCATACAAAAAAAAAAAAAAAAAAAAAAAAAGGCACAATGAATTGAGTTTCTCGTCTGATTTCTCATCATATCTTCCCAAGAACAAACACAGAAGAGAGGGAAAGAAGACAAATTAAAACAGATTTTAGAGTCTATTACAAATCTGAAGAATGACAAAATATATTTCCATCTGTACTGAGAAATTTACAGATTGGTGTTATGAGGAAGTCTAGTTTGGGGGTAAAGAGTCTGCGGCAGTGCTCGATGCACAGATAAGCAAATATTTAAGAATGAATAGGGTGGCTGATATTCCAGCTCACAAAAGCAAATATGGATTTTCAAAATGTAAAAATAGCAGAAATTAAAAGTTCCTTACTGAAACCATTTCAGACGTCTCCGCAGGTTCATGGCTCAATTATATTCTCAGGCAGATGTGGGGAAGAGCCTCCCAGATGTTGTGCCAATTTAGTCTTTAGTGGCAGTCTTAAGAAGAACCTCTTTGGCAGAAGAATCTGCTACAAAGGACCCCACAAATAAGATTGGTAAAGAAATAGTACACTGATGCTCACCTAGCCCTTAGAGCTGGAATCTAGGAGGTTTAAGTATAACAATCATTAATGTCAGACTTTAAACAGCTGTTTTAAGCAGTGGAAGAGGGCAGTGAACGTTTGACATTTCCAGAAGGTATGAAAAGAAAGATCAAGTATCTATTGATTATTTCCTTTAATGCCGTAAGAGCTTCTGCAATGTTAGGTGTGCTCTGGAGACGAGTCTCGCAACCTGGTATTGAAGGATTGGCATACAAATGGAGTGCAAAAATCCATTGCACAGAGAAAGCCATTTGAAGAAACTCAACTTTGTGCCGGAATTGGAAGATAAAATGCATAAATTATTCTAAGACAAAAAACATTCCTCTTCGTTTAAGCAAAGTCAATACTTCTCCAAAGACATGGCATGAGAGAATAACAGAAGCATGACCATAGCAGTGATCACAGGAGTCATCTTACAGTTTACAATGCAGATCGTCAGTTACAATACCACTGCTGAACTGGCTTCAAGCCCCATTTGTCGACACCAACATGGAAAACATTTCAGACCAGAATTCCAAATCATACTTGAGTTTAGGATCTGTTCCACCAGTCTTCATCCTAGTTTCTTCAGCCAAGGCCCACTCTTGCAGTACCCTCCCCCCAGGCCACCAGGGATGGGCAACATCTTATGTCCAGTGGATGGCAAAACAACGCTTTGCCAACATAAATCCCTAAAAGCCAAATTTGTACTTAGTCTTTAGCTCCCGGGTTGCGAATCAGATTAAGTAGGCAATGTCACTCACACGAGAGCTCAATAGGAATATTCGCAATTTTTGCCAATCTACGTACCATTACCCGCCAAACTGTTCCAGATGCGCACAGCTTCAGGTCATATTAAGAGAGTCTGCCTTCTCTAACCGGCATTTTGGACAGGTAAACGATCTGTCATTTTAACTCCTATGTATCAGCAGAGTGGCCATGAAAATGCAGTGGAGGTAATTAAAATGTATTAGCTGAAATCTGGCATTACTCAAAATCAGCTTCACATGTTCCAGAGTGGAATCCCATTCATCGTCCGCTAGGGGAAACTCTACATCAATATCCCACATCTCTCGAACTGGGACATCAAGGTCACATCTGTCAGTTGTCAGTGCTGTGTAAAAAAGATATACAGCATGTGTGGTGCAACCCAGCTCCAAAAGTGCTTTTTGACTGTAGGAATAGTAGGGCTAGCCAGAAACTCAGTACAAATCTCTCTCACCATACAAGACATCTTGACGTATTGCAAAAATTGCCCAGGTCCCATTCTAAACTGGAGCTGTGCTTCTTAATAGAAAAGAATTTGCCTGAGGGGTATAGATCACGTAGTGTTAGACAAACTTCCCCCCCTCCCACTAGGCAACGGCCATATTGCTGCTAATCTTACGGAAGGGCTGTAGCAGTCAGATCGCCAAGGATCTGGAAAATGGGGAGCGCTAGAGAGTGCTACGAATCAATCTCCCAGACAGCAGCAGTATCTCTAATGACAAACTGGCAGAATGAGAGGACTTGGTTAGGTTAGTGGATCGAGTTCACAAAACCTACTCTGGATTCGGGAGCCCAAGATATCACTGACAAGCAGAAAAGAGATGGGATGCTTAATCCGTAGCAATTCATTGGAGAGAGAAAAAAGATTTTTTTTTTGTACCACATTAGAGAAGGAGGAAACAAGCTTATGTAAAGACAGTCTCATCTATCATTCTTGACAGACAATATTCAAGCAGACAACTCGAACAGGATCTATACTTCACCTCAGGAAGTAATTGTCCAGGGAATCCTTTCAGAAGATTTGCAGGACATTCAGGATCCGATTCATAGAACCATTCACTTTTCTCAATGCTCAACTCCCTCGATTTTGCTCTTGAAGGTTGGTCAAGGGACCATGGGGAGTAGAAGCACTGATGACAGACTGCCTGACAAAACTTTGTCAGTCATTCACATCTCTGGTTTGTGATTCATCTACTGCATTTACAATTATTGTGGAATTGTTTTGAATGCGAGCTATCCATTTCCACCCCAATTGCACAACTGCTGCTATTAAAGTCTATGGGGGATCCATGAACTAATCTTAAAGGAGGATAAGGATTTAGCTTATTGTTTAAGTTTTTCTCTCACCAGACAGCTAGTCAGACTTTCATTACCTCTTTGGAATTTGCCTTTGGTTTTGAATACCCTGCTGAAGAACCCTTTTGTACCACTGATTAATCTATGTATAATGTAACCCTAGCCAAGAGAAAGTGGAGCGCTGTACATAGTCAAAGACAAGCACAAACTCAAGTGATACGTATTTGGTTTGTGGACTGTTGATGGTGTGTCCTTTGAGTTTTCAGATCTTTACTAAACTGAAGGAGTGTTCAGGCAGTCCCGGTGAAATCAGCGATGTTGTTCAGGATCCCGAGCACAGAGATGGAAAAAGTCTGAAGAACTGCTGTCTTATTTTTATTTTTCTTACACTTTTGCAAACCGGTGTCTTGGCTGCAGATGCGCTGAGAACCACCATAGATAACAAGATTGTCTACAAGATAAGCCGGGATGCCGGCCTTGATGACTTTGTAAGTGAATTCAGCTGATAGAGTTTAAGACTATAAAGGTATTTTAGCGGCAATCATTTCAGCCCGAAATATTGGAGAGATTGGGGCCATTAGGTCTAAGGAGCCAAGTTTGTCCTTTCAGGTAGATGGGGTGGTTTTCAGACCAAACCCAGCCTTTATTCCTAAGGGGGCCCCCATGTTACTGCTAAATAGAAGATTCTACTAGTCCCCTCCCCCCCCTCCAAATATCTTCCTCACCTCAAATGTAAAGCTTGCGCTCAATGGAAAGGGCACTATTTATTAATCTTGAGGGATCCGATGTATTTAGGAATTTGGAAAGTTTCTCACTTTTGGGCCAGCAGGCAAGGGCAGAAAATCTTCTTCAGTTAAAAGGAGTAGGTGGATAAGATCCCCTATTGGCTTGCCCTATATTCTCTAGAGGAAATCCCTCTTCCGGCTGAAATTCAGAGGGATTCTACTAGATGGAGAGCAGTTTCTTGGTTAGAGGTCAGGAGAATTTACTTATTTGAGATCTGCAGAACAGCCACTTTTTCAGGGTTACAGACTACTGAACGTTTTGGAACAAGAACAAACATTAGTTTTCCATTATTATAAAAAATAAAAAAATAAAAAAATAAATAAAAAAAAGAACAAATCAGTGGTTTAGAGCAATTATTAAGAATTTAATGAGGGTTCTAAAATTGACTTGGGTGTTCCTCAAAGGTAATGACTGGGACGGCGACATGAAGGTAATGCTCAATTTCTTACTGGTAATCTTCATTACTCTTAATCCGAATGGTCCACATTCCAGTCATTAAGTCCTTGCACATCCACCCAGAGGTCCAGATATGCAGCCTTCATTAGTAGGCCTGCTAGCTCATAAGGAACGATGGATACAGTGCACCTTAATGGCACCCAACAGAGGCGAGCAGGGGATCATATTAAGCTTCTCTGGTTTGATTTCCTCTCTCAGAAGGAATGCTTCAGCTGAAAAAGTAATGATTGGGGCGAGGAAGAGTCCGACCAAAACTAAAGAAAATGATCAATAAGTAATAAAAAATAAAAAAAATAAAAAAAAATAAAAAAAGAATTCGCCCCTACAGCTAGCTCATTATAAGTGACATCACAAACATCACTCTTACTGAATTTTAAACACATTTTCCCACTCTGGAGAGTGCATAAAACCTGGATTGTTGTCTCTGTATGCCACAGTTTACTGATGGTTAATGAATCACTTACATCTACACATGTCCCCTTAACACGATTATCTGTCACAACTAGCTGCACTTTTGCATTGCTTTTCTGCAACAGTACTTTTAACTTTTTCCATATCAAATGTCTGATTCTCCACTACAGCTTTCTCAAACCATTCTAGGCACAAGTTTAGAACAAGATCCATGAATCTAAAGAGTTAATGAAGTGCCACTCAGTGGATTGGAATGTGTGAAGTGAGCATTTCAGACTCATAACGTCATGCAAACCCTGCTGCAACCACCAAATATAGACTTTACTCCAGCATCCTATTTACCCTCTCAACCACTCCACTGGATCAGCGACACCAATTACACGGTTCTAGGGAATCAACTTATGCAGAAGTCTGCATATAAATGCCCCAGGGCCACCTGGAGTCTGGGTGCCCCAAAATCACCCAGTTTCGCGTGTTAAGCCAAAAGTCTGTGCTCGTACCTCCAACACACTGACGAGGACTAGGTTGGCCAGAAAGTTTTGCAGGGTCCTCAGAACTAACTATTGAACAGAACAACTAAATACAATGAGTGGATCTGTCGTGTAGTTCCTATAGTACCCACGCAGGACCTGCGCGTTTGGATAACAAACTGTGGGCTTGGTGTTAACCCCTTCCCTGCGCCGCGAATTCCACCGCGGTGCGGAGGGGGGGGGGGCTAGGGGGTGGGCGTGGCGCTTCGGTGCTCATGACGGCTCCACGCCATCATGAGTCACGGGCGGCGTGTGCTCATGACGGCGTGGTGCTGTCATGACCCCGCCCACTCATTAATTCGCCCGCACAGGCGGGAAATTAGTCCCGCGTGGGCGGAGCGGCATGACGGCTCCACACCGTCATGAGCACCCAAGTGGTTAAACTGGCTCTGTGCACCCCCACCGTACATGTTAGCCGGATTTGCATTAGCTAGCTCACAGTGCCACTAGAATCTCCTCTTATCGGGGAGAGATTAGTTTCTGGCAACCTTAGACAATGACAACCCTAATTCCTCAAAATCGTGGAAACAACGTACTACTTTTCGCTCAGTCACTCGTGCTTACATATTCGGTTTGTCTCAGAGAGTTACACAGAATAAACAGTCTGGGCGTTTCAATAAGTATTTATTGAACAGTTGTTATTCTAGTGTAAAATATATGTGCTGCAGCAACCAGCAGACAATAGCAGAGATATATTATCAGCAGTACGATAAAAGTGAAGGGGTAGAACAGTTCTACCATATTGCAATAATCATGAATACATACATGAATATAAAAAGCATTATGAAAAGTGCGCGTACTCCTACGATGCCCAACTAGATGTACCGGAGTGTACCTAGCATATGTGTAGGTCTAAAAGCCTAAGAGCCAAGAATCCTTCTAGGATTTAGTCGAACCCCCATACCTGAATAGAGAGAGTGTGGGACCCCGTCCTGGTCTCCAGTTGGACACCCCGCAAAGGCTGTGTTAGACCGCTGTCAGCTGGAGCGACTGCATGCAGGAGCCTCAGCGTCTCTGGTCAGTGTGTCAGCATGGAAGTCTCGGTTCCCTCCGTCTTACCGGGGTAAGATGTGGTGTATTTATACCCTGAAGACTAGTTGCTTCGTATGGTTTGTATTGGGCCTTGTTAGACTTGAGGAAGACGTCGGGGTGAACTTTGTACATACATATTATGCAGGTGGTGTATTCCTAGAGAGTCATGCATAATTGATGAGTACAGTGTGGGCCTGTGTTTGGGGAAAAACCCTGCTGTATTCAAAACCACAGGCTAGATAACGTTCAGCCCTCAGAGCTCGTTGTGTACTAGCGAGGACCAAATTTAGGTGAAAGATCATGCCTATATAAGGAATCATGACTATAATAGGACATGTACAGTTATGACCGTAATAGGGCATATGCTGCTTTGACCATAATAGGGCAAGTACGAATATGACCGTATTAGGACGAATACGTCCATTTTAGGGCATGTATGAACGGGTCTACATTAGGGCCTCTATTCGGATCTAGAGATGCCTTACCCAAACACAGATTATCTTAAACAGGATAGTGGGATCCATGTGGGCAGCAGAGCTCTGAATTCTTTCAGTCACCACACGTACTAGGGACAGATGACAACAATAACCTTAAATAAGTCTGCATAATTTTCAGGTGAACAAAGCCTTAGTAATGCACCACCAATTCCAAATTCAAGAGTAATTGGGTCCATCCAATGTTTATATCACTAAGTTTCTTTATTCTTCATTTATAGTTAAAACATCCAAACAGCCACCGCGTTTCGTCCAGCTTCAGTGGACTTCCTCAGGACTTATTATCTTATACTACACGGGCAAGGACGAAGACCATGGCGGCCCAAACTACTATGTGGTGGGGCACAGGAGCTGAGCAATAGTGAACTCACCCTGGATACAGAAGGGATCAGTTCTAACGTGAGAGACATACTGAACCCGACAGCGTTGTTGCAAATATCAACTATAGGAGACCAAATCTTGATAAAAAGCCCTGAGGAAGTCCACTGAAGCTGGACGAAACGCGTTGGCTGTTTTAACTATAAATGAATAAAGAAACTTAGTGATAATAAATATTGGATGGACCCAATTACTCTTGAATTTGGTGGTGCAATTCACATTTGTGACGAATATAACATTGGTCTTGGGGACTGCTCTCTGGAAACGGAAGCGGTGGAGGTGCACACCACATGCGTAATACTCAAAACATTGGACTTTCTGTAGGGGACTTTTGTTTTGGGGGAGGTGTGTTACATGTACACTGATGTGTAGATGTTAGGCTTGCTGTTTAGCTTTGGTATTGTAAAGCCTTAGTAATATTGCATCATTTATTTTATGGCACATGCTATAACACCTTTCAGAGTAGCTGAAAAATCTATTTTTCAACAATAAACGTTTAACATACAGTGGAAGGTGCCATGTTTACTAGGCCTGCAATGAGTTTGCTCTTTTAAAGCCCACCCCCTGGATCAAGCATTACCAGGACAAAGATACTTGGTCTGAGAAAGAATTGTGTGTTAACCCAAAATGTAGCCCTAAATAAAAGCACTTGTGAAGACTACTAGGTGTTTATTTGTTTCATAAAGGGCATCTATCACCACACTGGATTATCAGGGTGCTACAACTGATCTTAAACGCGTTCATAGAGCAACAATCGATTGTCAATGTTGGGTATCGGGAAAGAGCCAGGTCTTAAATATCCTCCTAAAGCAAAGGAGATCTGTTTGTTTGTGGATGTGTCTGGGTGCATATTCCGGTTAAGAAGGCTACGGCCGAGGCTGCCCTACCAACAACCTTCTTGTGTCTATAGTTTGGGATTACAAGAGTCAGATGAAACTCTGATCTCAGGGAGTATGAGTGAGGTAATACAGCTTGAAACTAGACCCAAGAGGATAGTGGTTATGTGAGTGAACCACTTTATGTACCAAGCCCAATGACAAACAATTATTTCTTTTGGTAGACAGTACAGCTTGGCCAAAACTGGGGGGGGGTGAAAACTGTGCTGGACACCATTTCCTAGCCTTGTATCAAAATTTTGAACCAGTCTAGTACTAGACAGTGCGCAATTAGAAGTTTCCAGCAAATGTTCTTTGGGTACTTTCAGCCTAAAGGTTTCCTATGCAAAAAGATATATGGTGCTATCTTGCAGAGCAGCAGGTGGTACCGGTCTGACTCCACCAGATTACGGAAGTAGTTCTAAACCTTGTAACGGTGAAATAAAATGAGGCACAGAAATCTGCCGGGCTGGGGGGGGGGAATGTTTATGCCTGCAGGATTGCTTTCAACTCTCACTTGCAGAAAACTGGGCAGAGGCTTAGTAGTACAGACCAATTGAAGGTAACAAATGGTAGATTGGCTGCAGTCAGAGCCATTAATTAGCAAGGAGGAGTGATTGATACATTTGTAGAGTACAAATGATACAAGGTTTCCAGGTGCAAGGATAAATAATGTAAATACGGAAAAGCCAGAAGGACCGCTGCCTCGAATAGAAGAGTGAAAATTTTAAAGCCTTTCTGAACGATAGGTATAAACCAGAGTCGAATAAATTCCAATAATTGTAGTATAACAAAAAAGTGGGCACCCATACAGGTTTATGTAGCACCAGGGATAGTCTGTAGAGCCAGTTTACAGAATTCTAAGGCTCTAGAGCAGATAGATGCAAAGTGTTCATAAGAAACATGGCCTGCCTGGTCAGCTGGCAATATATATTATTAAAAAGAACCTACTATGAAGGGGAAGCCAATGACGTTTTTAAACTTACTAAAGTCATATTTCCAAAGTTCTCAGATGAGTCTCCAGGCTAGGTTCTGCACTTGAAGCTTCTTCAGCTAGTACGCCATGATAACATGAGCAGGTAAAACCACTTCAACAAGCTCAATTCGTTTTGTTTATTTTTTGAGTTGTGTGCGATTTTTACACAGTAATTGCAAAAGGTGAAAAGCGACTGATTAGAACTCTCCATCCATTCCAGTCCGCTTCTGTCCCTGCAGTGGAGTATAGACCTAGCACAGCGTCCTGTGTGCGGTCAGTGACCTTCAACTGGCCGCTCGCTCCTCCAGGTACTTTTTTAGGTTGCGCAAAAGCTACGATTCCTAAAAATAATAAATAAACTTCAAAAGGGGCTCAGAGTACACCCATTATTTAGCTTTACTTACCATTGGTTGGCTCCGTCACTCGTGTCTCCAAAATTAACTCTACTACATCCCGCCCATGTCCACCCCACCCTTCTCCAGCTCTGGTGTCAACCCCCCACACCACTAAGCTGGGTTTTTTTTTTATGTTGCACAGCAGCGTGGGCTGCTGTGCAACATGGCTTAAAGAAAGAAAAAAAAAGGCGGCAGGACGCAGTCAACACTGGCTGCAGAGTAGCACTTTAAAAAATATGTAAGTATGTGTTGCACAGCAGCTCGCACTGATGTGCATCATGTAAAAAAACAGTGACAAAGCCAATAGATCTTGCATAGATGCAACCTATATCCTTGCCAATGCTTTTTTTATTTTTTAACTTTTTGCTATAGGAGTGCATGGCTCTCCGCGGTCTCCACCACGCCGTCCTCCAGGTATCAGTTGTTGCTTTTTCTGTGCCTTCCCGCAGCCCCCTTGTGTTGCTTTCCCCCCCCCCTCCCACACCCTCCTCCTGCTGGCCTTTGTTGCTCCCTCCCTCCTCCCAAAACACCTCCCTCGTGTTGCTTCACACACATTTTTTTTTTTTTTTTTTTTAAGACATACTGCCCAGCAGCACAGGCTTTTAAGCGATATGACGTGGTCAACACTGGCCATGTCATAATGATTCATTTATCTTACTCTAAACCGTGTTGCTCAGCAGTCCACGCTGCTATGCAACATATCTAAAAAAAAATTGACAAAGACAATAAAACTATAGGAGAAACCGAGTGGCTTTGCCAATGCTTGTTCATGCTGTGCTGAACTGGTGGGAAGCGTTCTTAAAAGGATGGGAGGAAGAGAGAGGACATCTATGTCCAATTGGGCACAGCTTCACATCCATAAGCTAGCATGAGAGAACCAAACCAGTTTGAAGAGCACTCCCTAAAACAAAAAATACATACAGATCAAATACATAGATACTATCAACACTAAGAAGATACATACCTTAACATCTGACCCAAAAGATTTATTGTCCACCCCTGGCTTACAGAAAACCAGAAATGATTAAATGTATTCCATTAGAAACAAATGCTAATTAAAGCTTTTTTCACACCATTAGGAAAGGCTTAACAACTTTGAAACATTTAGCAAACAATGCCTGATGCACATTTTTGCAGGTCAATTGGCCAGCCTGCTGTTCTAAAAGATGGGCAAATACTTCACAATGCACTCTAGTCTCAACCAGCAAACACCAATAACATTCAATCATCCAACTCAATGAAGTTGTCACATTCACTTAACATAGGCACATTCATACTACTGATAGACTAATCTTCACAAGCCGAATCAGACCCTGCTCTATGAAACAAACCTCACAGCCTGTTGGAAGATCATTCTTAAACTATCCAAAGTGTCAAGGTGCCACATAATGTTAATGAGTTCTATAAGCGTCAAGTTAAATGAAGACTTCACCTTTCAATGAAATGCCAAGTGATAACTCCGATCACGAAACTTCACAGAGACAGAATTCCAAATTACAGAAAAACCTCGTCCTGTAAAGTGTCTTTAGATTGCGTACTGCTCTCTTAACCCTGCACTAAAAAGTACTTCCTTTGGTACATAGAGAATTCAAGGAAAACATTTGCCCGAACTTGAGGCACGAAAAGTACGAAATGGGTGATAATCCAAATTACACAGCATTGTTACAAACTGAATCTTCTCAAAGCCTTAGTGGACTGCATGCACACAGCCTTACTCCTTCATGCGTTAGTCAACAAAAAAGCAGCTTCTGTCTTTCAGTGCAGTGCTGCCAGAAGCCTAAAAACAAGCATACAAACGAATTTAAACTATGCAGATGCAGGGAACATGAATGAGGGCACCAACGAAGATGTCGACATGCTGGGACAGTAACACATATTGGTAGACATGTACAGACACCACGCATGTATGAATGTAGTGACAGATGAATAGATACGCCTAAGAGAACCAATAACCAGTCATCACACGAGACCTAGAACATTTGCAAGCGTGAAGCAATGCCACCATTATTACACAAACAAGCCCTTAAACCAAGTCCAGACATCAACCGTTATTCCTCATTTTCTGTTAAGATCTGGACAAACTTCATACCTGAATCACATTTGATCCTCAACAGCTAACCATTACACACCACAAATCAAACACAAACAATTAACACCCTCCCGCATGCAATCATACCATCCCACGCCCGACGTCCATGCTCATTTCTGCCTCACCCAACTAGACATTTAATACCTCTATGGACGGCTGTGAATTACATGTACTCCCAGTGCCATGTTATCCTTCCAAATAATGGACTACCTCCAGAGCTACCAGGCCATACCTAAGACAGAAGCATACTGTACAAAAACACTATCTATAAAGCTCAGCAGCTTTCGAATTCAATCTATAAACCCCCCAGTGATGCCCTGATATTAACGGCGATGGCTGCTACTTGAATAAATATGGGACGCATAATGTTTAACTGGTACTGAAAGAGTGTTGTATCAGAATAGCAAGCTCACACTGTAAACTTGCCAATGTCACTACGGTTTGAATAGTCTATCAAGTGAGACGGTTCAATGTTACGGTACACAAATAAAGTACAATAAAAATGCTATATTTTTAAAGAATATTTTTCCTCGTCCCCGGCAACTTGGAAGAAAGTTTGCTTTTAACTTTTTGCTGCCGAGTATAGAGCAGATGGCTTCCTAGTCAAAACATCCACTGATGGGTGGGGAGGTTTGGTATTTTTTCTAACCTTCCATCTGTTGGAAAGCAACTTTTGTCCGTTCATTGGCGCAAGCAGGCCTACCCAAATTCACTTAACTCGCTCTTCATATGTACAGTAAGAAGCACTGACTGATTTCCTATGTGCATATTTCAATTGGTTCCAGACAAAAGCTAAAACAATGCACTCAAACAGATACTGATGTTAAGCTCATGTGATGCTGGCACGACATGTCATAGGACCTGCTAGGAAGACTGGGGATCTCAAGACTGCAGGGTGTAGCAGAGGACCGAGTTATGTGAAAGGCAGCAAGTCTTCTAAGACCCTCAATGCTGCCCGGTGCAGGGTTCCACCTCTAATTCACTTTGGGTTCGCTATCAAAATAATGAGGCAAGCGCTGGAAACTGGAAGACAAGAAAAAGGTTTATTTCTCATGAGGCGATCACGTCAACTGAGACACCGGGATGTCTGAGGGAGGTGCTCTGCTGATAACTCCTTTGGCTCTTCCTTTTATACAGGTTTGACACAATGCATTTGTTTCGTCAACATGGTTACACAAGCTTGGGGTCCCGCCCGGGCAGGTTGTCACACAAGCCCAACAGTAATTCTCTTCCCACCCAGGTCAAACAGACAATCTTATCTTGCAGCTGGACCTTGCTTCAGGGTCTAAAACATGTGAGACCGGCCAGATCTAAGAGTCCGTTCTGTTGATAAAAACAGGTCCCATTGTTGGTAACAACAAGTCTTGCTGTTTGCAGTGCAATAAATCATGTTGCAAGAGTCTTTTGGTGTTTGGAACCTGTTTGTGTAACTAGGTGCAGTGAGGGGTAGAGTGTCCAAAGGTTTGCCTGAAAACAGAGCTGAGAGGAAAAACGAGTTTGTGGCAGCAAGTGGCGCTGAGGTTTGTTGTGGCAATAGAGTTTATAGCCCCCAGCACACATACCAGGTCGGTCAGAGGGTCAGAGGGATGCTAGTAAGGGCAGGGTGAAACAAAGGTGACCAACAGAGTACAAAATGGCTATGATAGATCAAAATGACTGCAACTTATGTGCACATAGAATTCCACCAGACAAGATGGCGCAGGTAATGTTCACGATTGTCGTTTTGCTTTTAACAGTGGCCCCTTTGAACATAACTAGCCAGCTTGTCAGTCTATTTCGATCTCCATAATGTCGATCTCTTGATCATACATTACTCATTTTTGTTAGCCGAGTGTCCATAGTCTTAGGGTGCAAGGTAGTTATGCAAAGAGAACACAAAGGTGGTATACAGTGTATACCCAAACAACAACCACATATTGTCAATACTGGGACCAAGAGAATCATTGATATTTTCCAACACCACTCCTTCAAGATGCCCCAAAGCCAACTTCCAATTGTCCAAGTCTCTGATCCTTGATGAATTTCTGTAGATAGTCTCTGGAGATGTTAGATTGCTTCATAGACAGAAGGTGAATTATCAGGCTGCGTCGAGGAACTGTGATGAGGCAGAGTCTGCTTGATCAATGTCTTTAGAACGCTTTTCTCGATGATGTTCTGCAGGGGCTGTGTAGGTTGGTGTCAAAACAAAGGCGATGTAGCACGTGCCCCCCAGTTTCTTGGGAGCCAGGTGTAGGCTTTGGTTCCACAAACAAAGTACATATTGGGTGATGCAACAAGCGCTGGGGGTTGGCAGTGTTCAAAGTCCTTACAATGCTACAGGTGCTGTGACCCACATTCTTAGTCCCACGGCCTTCAATGCATACAAGGCCAGAGACGTTCACCACAGATAGGGCCACAGTCAGTGTTGCAGCAGTTCTTTTCTTCAGGTAGGAAAATGTGGCTCTGTTAGGATTATTGAACACTTGCATTTCCACTCGTTCTTTGGAGGGGACATTAATCTGGAATGTCGCATTGAAGGTGTGTGGGCAGAAGGGGGCGGCTGTTCTTCCTGTTTTGTTTCGCCAGAACTCGTTGTAGAACTGGGTGATTGTTCCGTCGGAAGTGGCATTGTCTTTGCAACTTTCTTGTAGGAGCATCATCCAGGCAAGATCCGTGAATAGAAAAGGGCGAAGGGATGAAAGGGATGGAATGTTCAGTGGCATGTGGTAACAGCCCACAGACCCAACAGTTGGTAGCATTGGTGGCAAGATTGTGCTGGTGCAACATCTGCACGAAATAATTATTCCAGAATTCTTTGTGTCGTTCTCGGAGATGTGGCGGTAGTGATACCAGGTAGTGTTCTTTCTTGGTGGTTGGTTGCATGGTGGGTGACAATGTTCTGTATGCAGGTGCATTCTCTTCAATGATCCAGAGTGCGACAATTAGCAGGAGACAGGTGAGAAATGCGGCTACAAGTGCAATTGTCTTTATGCTGTGCAGGTTAGCAGTCTTGGTGTCTTTGCGGTGGTTTTGCAGGTGTTCAGTTTCTTCCATCATCTTCGAGGAGCTCAACAACTGTTAGGACCACAGACTTTTGTCTGGCGCTTTCCTGGTAGCGTTGTTTGACTGTGCTACCGATCTGAGACCTTGACTCAGTTAGTGGCCTGGTCGTTGGAGCTCCCTCCTTTCGTCGATCTTAGGTTGTACCCTTTCCTGGATGGCACCGTTGGGTCGGGAAATTCTGATAGTTCGAGGGTGTCTTCTTGTGGGTAGCAACTCAGAGCTGGTCGGTCTCTCGCGAGTACTTCCTCTTGCACCTCCACCCCTTCACAGGTTGCCAGGGTTGGAGGGACTCGTTTGCAGTGGTGGGCATGCAGCCAGTTTCGTTTTCCTTCCACTCGGAGGGCAGTTCGGGTGGTGATCAGGACTTGCCAGGGGCCCGTCCACCTAGGCTCCAGATTCTTCGTTCTTTGGAAGTTGCGAATCAATACATGGTCGCCTGGCTTTATTTCATGTCCCGGGCACCTGGATACGTCAGGCAAGGCTTGCTGCACCTGTTGGTGGATAATTGTTAGCTCGTTTGTCAACTTATGCAAGTAATCCGACATTAATATGTTCGGGACATCGTTAATGGAGGTGGGTCTTGGTGCCGCCCAAATGCTCATAGGCCTGCCGAAGACCACCTCATACGGGGTCAGTCGGTGTTTGGTTGGGGTGGAGCGCATCGATAACAATGCCAATGGGAGGGCGTCGGGCCATTTCAACCCGGTCGTGGCAACTATTTTGGCTAGTTTTAGTTTCAACGTTGCATTGTGTCGCTCTACCAGGCCCGCTGATTGGGGGTGGAAGACGGCATGGAACTTTTGTTTTACCCCCAACCCTCTCAGTATGTTCTGTATCACCTCGGCTACGAAGTGGGGGCCGTCGTTGCTCCATAAAATTCTGCAAAGGCCGTATCGGGGGAAGAATTCTTTCAGCAATACTTTTGCAGTGGCTAAGGCGGTATTGTCGCGGGTGGGATATGCCTCCACCCATTTGCTAAAAGCGCACACAACCATCAGGACATATTTTAGACCAAGGCATCTCTCTAGTTGAACGTAATCCATTTGAAGGATTTCAAAGGGGTGGTCAGGGATCCAAACCCTCCCCTTGGTACTACTGTCCCCTTCCCTGGGTTGTGTTGTAGGCAGACTATACATTGTTGTACTAGGCGTTTTGCAGATTCTGCTATCTTGACGTTATGCCATACTCTGGTGATTAGTTCAATCATGGGGGTGGAGCCTATGTGTGCTGGTAAATGTGCCATGGTCAATATGGGGATGAGGTAGGCATTGGGTAACAGCCATTTATTTCCATCTTTAGTTCTCCAGCAATCTTCCTCGTCTTTTAGTCCCACCTTTTCCCACTCGGTCAATTCGTCTTGTGTGCCTGTAGTCTATGTCCCTTACAGTGGTCCTAGCGTCAGTCCATCGTTCAGCTTGTGACCTGGTCACATACATTCGTGTCGTAGTTCTGTCTCCTGCCGTGGCTCGGGCAGTAACGTCTGCTAGTGCATTTCCCTGTCCAATGAGATCAGTCACTTTCCTATGTGCTTGGCATTTTATCACTGCTAACTTCTTGGGGAGGAGGACTGCTTGCGTCAAAGCGGAGACTAAATCTCCATGCAGGATGGGTGTACTGTGTGAAGTCAGGAACCCTCTTTCTTTCCATAAGATCCCAAAATGGTGAACCACCCCGAAGGCATATTGGCTGTCGGTGTATATGTTAACTGTCGTGTCAGTCGCTAAGATACATGCTCGTGTGAGGGCAATGAGTTCTGCAGCCTGGGCTGAACGTTGGGGAATACGGGCTGTTTCCAGAACGGTTCGGGCTGTGGTGACAGCGTATGCAGCTGAGGTGGTGCCGTCGGGGAGTTTGACGCACGAACCATCCACCCATAGTTCTCCATCTGGTTCTAGAAAGGCGGTGTCTCTGAGATCTATTCTACTCTTTGTTTGTTCATCGGTTAGTGTCACACAGTCGTGTAGTGGAGTCACTCTAGGATCATTTTCGGGTAGGGGTAACAGTGTGGCTGGATTGAGGGTGGTGCATCGCTTTAGGGTAATGTGCGGTGCTAGCAGGGTCAACTCATATCCTGTCAGTCGTGAGTTTCCTCCCTTCTTTGGATAAAAGGTGACCCAAATAGGTCACTTGTGATTTACAGAACTGCAATTTCTTTCGGGAGACCTTGTGACCATTCTCAGCAAGAAAATGGAGTAGTTTGATGGTGGCTGTGACGGCTATTGGTATGGTGTCCGCTGCTAGAAGGATGTCTACATATCGGTCGGGACAAAGGGTTGGTGGAGGGCGTACCGTGAAATCCTATTGAGGTCACTAGTGAGCCTGACAAGGGTGCCCTTGGAATCAGTCGTTTGGATAGTGCACTACGTGTTGCTCCAGTGTCTACCAGAAATGGCGACTTTGTGCCCAGGACCTCAGCGGTAACATAAGGGCCTTGCTGATCAACATAGAGCTCGACTGGATCCCTCCCTTGCCCCTGGCTGTCCTATGCAAAGTCGTACGTATTGTCATAATCGGTCTGTTGGTACTGATTCTGTTTGGGATGGTCGAATGTGTTCACTCTTCCTGGCCTTTCCTCGCTTGCTTCACTCGCGTACCCTCTCCCACGTCCTCTTCCTCTCTGTCCACTTACTATTTCCTTCGCCCCTCTGCCCCTACCAGCTCCTAACAAAGCCGGGCATTGGATTTTCCAGTGTCCATATTCTTTGCAAAATGCACATTGATCCTGTCCTAGGTCTTGGCGTCCTACATATGTCGATGAATTGTTTCTAGGTGGCTGTACTCTAGGGGTATTCTGCTGGTATCCTCCCCTATATTGCTCCCTTCCTGTATTCGCCCCCTGGAGTTGTGCAACCATTACCCTTTCCTTCAAGTCCTTCTTTTTCCTTTCTGTAGCCCTGTCATTTTCGTTTCTCTGATGCTCATAGTACTGGGCCATTTGGAGAATGGCCGCCGGTTTAGATGCTGCCCAACTACTTTCGCTGGCTTGTAATTTCTGGGCTACATCTGGCAGTAGTCCTTTGACATAGTTCTGCACAAATAAGTGGTGTCCGGTTGCGGTGGACATGTCTTGTCCACTGTAATCGGAGAACACCGTTTCAAATCTGGAGAAATACTCTGAGACATCCTCTTGTGGTTTCTGGCGGCACGCGGTTACTATGGACCAGTCTATCTTTTTCTCTGGGATCAGCGTTTTCACTTTCTGCACTATTTTGTCAGGGAGGTCCAATATTGCTTTAACCGGTTTTTGACCAGGGTTCCGCTGTTTATCTAGTGTGTTGAGTTGTTCCCAGGTATGACCAAGCAGTTCGGTATGGTCTATTTTCCTAATCTGTTTCCACACATCTGCTGGCAAACATAACCCGAAGAACAAGTCTGTCGGCAAGTGTCGTTATTGTTGATCCCAGAGCGGTACCTAGCTCGGTGTAAAAGGCGGTGGGGTTCTTTCGTAGAACCGTAAAGATTTACGGAACGTCAAAATGTCCTGTCTGTCCCATGGTTGATACACCAAATTGTAGACCACCTTTCCTCTAGCGTCTTGATGGTTCATATCGTCATGAGTCCCTTGTCCTCTAGGAGGTACCCAATAAGGGGCAGCTTCTTTTATCGGCATCATGCTATCTTGTTTTTCCACCGGGGGTCCTGCTATCTTAGATGTCCTGTCCTTATCTATCCGTCCTTGTTCCACGAGGTGACGGAATACCTCCAGTGTGGATGAAAAGAGTTCTGTAACATCGTTGTCGCCTTCATCTCCGGTGTCTACCTTCCTATAGAGAGCCACTAGCCGCTCGGGCCCTACATCTTGGTACTTCTCTTCATATGCAGTAAGAGTGTTGTAACAGACGTACAATAAAGTATCGTTTGCGGTTTTCAACATAGGAGTTACATATGTCAGTTACATACTCTTCTGTCTCCTTCCTATCTATGAGGGATTTAACTATTTTATCAATGCCTGCTCGCTCATTTTTACTTAATCGCGGGACCCTGGGCGCTCCTTTTTCTTTTGAGCCTACCTCTACTACTGTATCCTTTGATGAGGCATTTGGTGTGGGTGACTCAGTGGGAGCAGAGGCGGTGGAGACTGAGGCGATCGTGCCATCTCAGGCTATACTTTGGTGGTCCTGGCGTTGTACTACGGGATGAGTAGGGGCGTAAGGGGGTGGCATGTATATGATTGGGGGACCTAACAATAAATCATCATCTACCCTTTGTTTTGCTGGTAACTTGGGGTAAAGAGTCGAGGGCGTTCTAACAGGGCATTGACCTGATATTTTTGATTCCTGTTCCTTTTTATCGATTTCCTTTTCTTTTAGTTTTTCTTCTAATCTTTTACAGGCTTGGTAAGCTGATTTTCGCGTTTCTTTATCTTGTCTAGCTTCGTCCCTTTTCTTTCTTTGAGCTGCCTCTTTTCGCCATAAACCAAAACTGTCAAACATGGCTGGTCTTGTGGAGAGCTAATTCTAACGTTTCTATTTTAGCGGGATCGAAAGATCCCGTCAGTGGCCACTGATTTACCCGGTCCTTCCTAGTGTATTTATGCCATAGTTTGCTATAAGCTACGGTGGCTAATCCATACTTTACGTACATGTCCTTGTTAGGGGTGCCTTCCGGCGGTGCCGGCTGACTGACCTCTAACGAACGGTCTGGTCCAAAACAATTACAATCAAACAATCTAGAGAAAACAGGCATGACGTATTTATCGGTCAAAAATGAATATCTTAATCAATCAATTTAGACAAAAAGTCTGCACTACCTGTCCTTCGCTGCCTGCAAAGAGAGAATATTCCTATTCTTCGTTGTTTGCAAGCAGGGAAATGTCGCAAATAACTCAATATCAAAAAAGGAATACTAATATTTCAATCAAACTATTCAATCAATCAATTTAAGTCGGGTTTTCACGACCTTACCCGGACCGTATGGACGGTTCTTCATCTTCCCCTTCCAGCGCCTGGTTGTCCTCTCACTCCAACAATCAATGCGGCGTTCCTCTAAGGTCCCAGTCAGGACCGCAGGTCACTCGAGAGAGGTCGGTTCGGAACCGGTGAAGTTCAGTCGATCGGCAGCCAGACAAGGGTCTTCTCAGGCAGGTATACCCCAATCGTTTAGTCGTTCACTCAGTCGTTAGGACCTCTCTACCGGACCCACGCGTCGCTGATGGGCCCTACGTTTGGGCGCCAATTTGTGAAAGGCAGCAAGTCTTCTAAGACCCTCAATGCTGCCCGGTGCAGGGTTCCACCTCTAATTCACTTTGGGTTCGCTATCAAAATAATGAGGCAAGCGCTGGAAACTGGAAGACAAGAAAAAGGTTTATTTCTCATGAGGAGATCACGTCAACTGAGACACCGGGATGTCTGAGGGAGGTGCTCTGCTGATAACTCCTTTGGCTCTTCCTTTTATACAGGTTTGACACAATGCATTTGTTTCGTCAACATGGTTACACAAGCTTGGGGTCCCGCCCGGGCAGGTTGTCACACAAGCCCAACAGTAATTCTCTTCCCACCCAGGTCAAACAGACAATCTTATCTTGCAGCTGGACCTTGCTTCAGGGTCTAAAACATGTGAGACCGGCCAGATCTAAGAGTCCGTTCTGTTGATAAAAACAGGTCCCATTGTTGGTAACAAGTCTTGCTGTTTGCAGTGCAATAAATCATGTTGCAAGAGTCTTTTTGGTGTTTGGAACCTGTTTGTGTAACTAGGTGCAGTGAGGGGTAGAGTGTCCAAAGGTTTGCCTGAAAACAGAGCTGAGAGGAAAAACGAGTTTGTGGCAGCAAGTGGCGCTGAGGTTTGTTGTGGCAATAGAGTTTATAGCCCCCAGCACACATACCAGGTCGGTCAGAGGGATGCTAGTAAGGGCAGGGTGAAACAAAGGTGACCAACAGAGTACAAAATGGCTATGATAGATCAAAATGACTGCAACTTATGTGCACATAGAATTCCACCAGACAAGATGGCGCAGGTAATGTTCATGATTATCGTTTTGCTTTTAACAGTTAGATAAAAGTAATAAACGCTAGGCTTGCACTCAAAATAAGTCTAACAAAGTAGGCTAAACATTGAGAAATTGACTAAAGGCATGGGCTGATCAGTGTTGGAGAAAAGGGATTTATAGCACAGCTCCTCAAAATGCCAAGCTGATGATACGTAGCAAACAAGCATTGGCATAGCCAATAGGTCTCGCCTTTGGGACCTTATAAGTGTTTAGTTATCCAGCACAATATCCTTGGTGCAACAAGATCAACTGTTGCATGGCTAAATACTTATAAGGTCCCAAAGGCGAGACCTATTGGCTATGCCAATGCTTGTTACTCTATTGGTGCTTACATTCATTTATATCCGTTTTTGTCTTATGATTGTTTCAGCACACCTATTTTACACTAGAATGACGCTGGTTGAATAAATGCTTATTGAAAAACGTCCCCACCGTTTATTCTGTGCATTTCTCTGAGACAAAGTGAGCATGAGTGACTGAGCGAAAAGTACTGTACTGTTTCCACGATCCCTGATGGGACAGAGTTGTCATGCTCGATAGTTGCCAAGAACTATTCTCTCTGTGGTAAGAGGGGTTTATAGTAGCACTGTGAGCTAGCTGGTATACAGGCTAACTTACCCGGTGGGGGTGTCTGGAATCAGTCTGGACACCAATCCCACAGTATATGTTGTCTAAACGCGCAGATCCTATATAGGAACTACACGACACTGCCCCTGATGGCAATGATAATAGTAAACTGAGAGGGAAGTCGGGATTCATGTGTACCCTTATATGTGGGCTGGATTCTTATTACACATAGAGCAAAGTTTAGTCGATTTATTCAAACAAAATAGTTTTGTACAGCAGAAATGCTGAACTCACATATTTCAAGGAGCACTAATGAGAATATAGAAAAAGGCTCATATGAGAATGAAGAAAAAGCCAATGATCACACAATTTGAGACAAGTACATTTCAGTTAGGTCAAGTACATTTCAGTTAGGTCGAGTAAATTATGCGAGTTAATCGACCTGCAGGTCTACTAATTTTTTGTATGATTTTTCGAGGTCTGTCACCACAGAAAGTGAAAAACATTCAGATTACTTTTGATCACACTACAATAGGTTCTCGACCAGCCGTAACTTAACTTCGAGTGAGCGCGTCTATTTCCTGTACACAAAGAAATGAAGGACACTGCCCTGATTAGTTCATACACAGTTAAGACTATTAAGAACTTCATAGGACTTTCACCTAACATACTTCATTTTTATCTCGAGATCTTGGATTCCCATTAATCCGCCCGCCTTGTAGATAAATCCAGAAAAACCCTTACACATAAAACCACATTTGTTTTTTCCATTTTTACCTTCAAGACTGCACTTTAAACAACTTAAGCAGTTTACACAAAACATTACAATACATTTAAGATTTAAATACGTGTGCAACACAAAACATTGTTGGCATAACACTACAATGTGTTATGCACTACACCGCTGAATAATTCACTCCAAACTACCTGCTGCAATACAAGGACACTTTCACAGTCCGCATAACAAACCACATAACAACTTAACACGCAAGACAATTTAAAAATTATGAATCATTACAGACAGCAAAAGTGCAATTGGTTAGTTAATTCAAATTGGCATCAGAAGTAGTTTCGGAAAAGTAGAAAATCATGCCCTTATATATATTATGAGGTGGTAACATGGAACTGAACTAAAATAAAGTTACATGACAAAAAGCAATCATCACAAAAAAAAAAAAAAACGGTGTTAATAAAACACGCTAACACGAACAACCCACACAAAATTAATAAACAAACATCCCCTTTAACTTAAATGCAAGGGGAATGCATGATTGAACAATGAACCATTTGAAAATGAATAGGCGCATAGCTGAACCAGCTTGGCAGCATCAGCCTTGAATACTTGCAACATAACATGAACGTCTCTGGCAGGCTTCCTGCAAAGCACATTAGTTGACAGTCAAATATACAACACAACGTAAAATACCACATAGTTGTCTAGTTTAAGAAAAATCTGAGAAAGAAGTTATGCATGTGGTGCACATTAGAGCGGCATTTCTTTAGTTCTCTGATAGTCAGTGCAACTAGACCAGAGGCCCAGTGAATTAGTTATGCTACATACGTGATCCAACTTAAACACACAAAAGCAAACATTAACCTTTATTAATAAACCTGCTATAAATACAGAAATCTGTTTCACAACGTTCCGGTGTGAGACATTTCCATACACGTACAAAAAGTCACAATTACATTGCAATCTGCAAAGGAATTTTGTCAATATGGACGGCTAGCAATCCTCCAAGATCGTCCGGTTGCCGCTCTAAACAGCACCTTCAAACGTAGGAAGCCGTACACTTGTCCATGAAAGCAATCATGAGGAAAACAAACTTACTCCACGCGTTGGAGTGTCAGACCCCGAACATAAACAGTTGGGGGCGGGTCAAATTGAGAGGGGCAGACAGCAGGCTGTCTCCATGTTGCTCTTTAAAAAGATCAGCATATCCTGCGGGCGGACTTCCGAAAAATGTCAGAGAAGGTCTCGGAAGCTGAGACTGGCATTGGCAGCCTTCAAGCTAAGACTAAACGTCTGGAGGAGCAGGTGGCTTCCCTCACCAAAAACCAAGACGACATCTACGCGCGCCTCGAGGATCAGGAAGGCCGGGCCCGCCGTAATAACATACGCCTAGTGGGGGTTCCTGAGGGCATGGAAGGCCCATCGGTGGACTGGTTTGTCGAAGACCTGATCCTCAATCATTTAAAGCCCAAGCGCCTGTCAAATTTCTTTTCGGTGGAACGGGCCCATAGAGCGCTGGGAGGCAAACCAAAACCGGGGGCGCCGCCGCGCACCATCATTGCCCGGGTTCTCAACTTTCGGGACAGAGACGCCATCCTACAGGCCGCACGGATGGCAGGAGACCTCCACTTAAACGCCACAATCCGCTTCTTTCCGGACTTCACACTCGGGGTCCAGCGCATGCGGCGCTCCTTTGATGGAGTCAAGAGGGCTCTTCGGGAGCAAGGCGTAAAATACATGATGTTATTTCCTGCCAAGCTCAAGATCCTTGATGGTGGGAAAGCCCACTTCTTCGACAGGCCGGAGGAGGCCAGTGACTGGCTTGAGGGGTGGCGCACTGTGAGCAGGCGAGACAAGTCGGATCGACCTGAGCACCGGACCGAGCTGGAGACAGATGACTGGAGGAAACCCAACGGCCAGAGACCGGAGCAGCCGTCAGATAAGTGACAATGGGTGGGGCCACATGACTATGGAAGGCTATCCTAGGAGGGAGACGGTTCTGCCTCGAACCTTGGCGACAAGGCACTAGATGTGCTCTGGTTGATATGGGAGGGCTGGTGAGGGACACGCGACTCTACTACAGCCCACTGGGGCGATTGAGCGAATGAGGAGGACGGGGGGGGGTCGCGGCCTGGCCCCACAGTGAAAAGCTGCGTATTGTTATAGGGGCGATTATTGTAATTATTGGAAATGTCTATCTTCATGCTGGCTGTAGGCACACAACCCCACACTATTGTTTGTGTTTATGCTATGGGGCGACAGGCACTCTGCCAGTTCCGAGGTTGGGAGCTCACCTAGCAGGGTCGCAGGGTGGGGGGTGCGGGGGGGGGGGGGTGTTCGTTTTGTTCATTGTTGGGGGGGGGGGGGGGGACATGGGAGTTAGCTCAGAATCAGCATAGCGGCAATCTGTGGCAGTACACGCTAAACACTGCGGCGGGGGGAGGGGGAGAGGGGGACCCACAACAACAGCCACCACCCCGCGACAATGGGTGACCCAGTCAGCTTGCAGGTGTGGACCTGGAACGTAAACGGACTGGGGGATAAAATTAAACGCACTCTAGTCCTGCAACACCTGAAGCGACACACGCCGGACGTTGTGCTGGTCAGGAATCACACCTTTTGGGTAATAGATGTAGGGCCCTAGACCGATTTGGGTACAGAATGGTAGCACACGCGGGCTACACTACAAGTGCTCGCGGGGTGGGAATTTTGGTATGCACCACACTGCCATTGGTGATAACGGGTACATGGGCGGATAGCACGGGATGCTTTGTGGCGGCCGGGGGCACCTGGGAGGGACGGCCATTGGTTTTTTGCTCCTGCTACCTTCCCCCGGGCCTTCACTCTACTTTTCTTCCTAAACTGGGGGGTTTCTTGGCAGATCTCCCCTTGGGAACCCTTATCTTTGGGGGCGATACCAATGCCGTAATGGACCCATCACTGGACCGCTCCAGTCCTCGGACGGAGGCACGAGGTGAGCGTGGATTGGCGGGCTTTGTCGCAGCCCTCGGTCTTGGTGATATATGGCGGGCACATAACCCTCAACATAGGGAATACACATTCTACTCGGCCAGACACGGGACTCTCTCTAGACTCAACCATTTTTTCACCCGGCTTCCACAGCTGGGGGATTTTATGGACCCCAGGCACATGGCACGTGGGATCTCGGACCACTCTCCAGTGTGTGTCTTCCTGCGGGGACCGGTGGTGAACAGGGCCCCCTGCCCTAGACTAGATTCCTGGCGTCTGCGAGACCCGGAATTAAGCGGTAAGCTCAGAGAGGGCTCTAAATTATACTTTGAGGAGAACCTGGGATCCGTCGACTCCCAGATAATCCTGTGGGAAGCCTATAAAGTGGTTTTACGAGGCCAGGCGCAGGCGTTAATAGGAGGACAGAAGAAAGAGGAGGCCCTACAGATGCGCCAGCTTGAGCGGAGGTGGGGACGTAGAGCGCGACCCCGCGTTGACGGAGTCAGCGGACCTGCGGCACGAACTAGCTCTAAAGCAAAAGGACCTGAGGGCGATAGCGGAGAGGGAAGCGCGAGCCTATGCTCTGGCTACCCAGCATCGGTTATATGATGTTGGGGATAAGGGACTGAAGCTACTGGCGTGGCTAGAGCATCGAGACAGGGAACGCTCATGGGTGGCAGGAGTCTGGAATAAATCGGGAGCCTGGTGCTCCAATAGCGGGGAAATAGCAGAGGCATTTGCAGTCCACTTTGAGCAGGTATACTCGCCAGTAAGCACTCGGACTGAGTCGGACTGTGCGGAGTTTCTACGAGACTTTGCGCTGCCCGTGCTCTCTCCGGAGGCACGTGATAAGCTAGAGGCGGACCTCACGGAGAAGGAACTAGGTACAGCCTTAAATGCCCTGCAGTCAGGAAAGGCGGCTGGGCCAAATGACTGCCGGTCGAAATCTATAAACGACAGGCGGCAGTGGTACTGCCTCCCTTGCTGCGGATGTTCAATGAGGCGCGGGAGGTGGGGGCGGCTCCCCCCGGATCAACGGGAGGCCACAATAGTGACCATCCATAAAGCAGGGAAACCTCAGGATCTGTGCGAGTCGTACCGCCCGATTTCATTAATAAATGTTGAAGCAAAGGAGCTTGCCAAGGCCCTGGCGGAGCGCTTGATATTGGTCATCACGGACCTAGTCCATGGGGACCAATCGGGATTTATGCCCCATAGGAGCACGAGACATAATCTACGGAGACTTTACGGAGTACTCCACATGACAGAGGATGCCGGGCCTGTGCAGACGGCGGCGGTGGCCCTGGACGCATCCATGGCTTTTGACAGCATGGAGTGGCCATATCTTTTTATGGTCCTCCAACGGCTGGGATGCGGGCCGGTCTTCTGCAGCTGGGTGCGGCTGCTTTATGTGTTGCCCACGGCGCGAGTCAGAGTCAATGGGGCTGTGTCCAGGTCCATTCCCTTGAGAAGGGGCACTAGACAGGGATGCCCACTGTCTCCTCTCCTGTTCGCCTTGGCGCTGAAGCCCCTGGCGCACTGGATAAGGAGAGATCCTATGATCTGGGGCATTGTAGCCCCGGGGGGGGTGGGAGGAGCGGGTGTCCCTCTATGCGGACGATATTCTCCTATACCTGGCCCGGCCGTATCATTCGCTGGCCCGTGTCCTACATATTCTTGAATTGTTCGGCAGCTACTCTGGGTATACCACCAACTGGTCAAAATCTGTGATCTTCCCGCTTTCGGGCCCCACGCCACGAATTCCGCCCCGCTGTGCGGCACCAGTAGTCCTGGAAGGGTTCAAGTACTTGGGAATCCACATCACAAGAAACAGGGAGGTGTTCCTGGCTAAGAACCTGGAGCCCCAACTCGCCCGCCTAGGTTCGGATGTAAGCCACTGCCGTTCTCTCCCGCTTACACTCATGGGCCGTGCAGCCCTTTTTAAAATGCTCACGCTACCAAGGTTACTATACTGCCTTCAGAATACGCCATATCCGGTCCCGCCGCACTCTTTCAAGCGGATTTCTCAGGCGGTCCGTTCCCTACTGTGGGACGGTGGGTCCCCGCGGATAGCGCTGCGCAAACTCCAGAGGGGAGTTTATGATGGCGGCCTGGCAGTCCCGGACATCCAGCTCTACTATTGGGCGTCACAGCTACAGGTCGTAAATGATTGGGTTTACGCAGACACCTCAGAACCGGCATATTGGGTCGATAGGATGGCCATGAGGAGGGGAGCCTGCGAGTCGCTACTATACACGGCAAAGATGCAGCGGAGTTGGCCGACACACACACGGGTAGTGGTACAATGTTGGAGGGAGGCCAACAAATTTCTTGGGTGGGAACGGAAATTGACCGGGAAGACCCCGCTGTGGCTTGGAGACCAGCTTCGAGACGTGGCAGCATTGACGGGGTTCAGGGGCTGGAGGTCCATAGGAATCGAATATCTGGGAGATGTATGGGAGGGTGATTCCCCCCACTCATTTGAATTCCTACGGAAAGAATATGACATGCACCCGTCACAAAGTTTCCACCACCTCCGACTTGTGCATGCCCTCAGAGTGTACATTCAGCGGGATGTGTCCATACCAGATTACTCCCCATTGGAGGACCGGTTGCTACTTGACCCGATTGCGGAGAAGCCCACATCGACGATTTACCGCAAGCTGGTCAACAACAGTCCAGATCCTCTGGTGTCCCTTAGGGCAGCGTGGGTGGTAGACCTGGGCACCCTGGAGGACGAAGATTGGCAAGAGGCGCAGCAAAGCCCCAGAGAGGTAGCGATCCGGGCCAGATTCAGACTGGTGCAACTTAAAATACTACACCGCACATATTATCCTTGCACGCTTTTGTATAAATGGGGCAGACTACAATCGGGGTGTTGCAGAAGGGGGTGCCAACAGGAGGGTACCTTCTTCCATATTCTATGGGAATGCCCCGAGATATCAACCTACTGGGCAGGAGTCACGGACACTATGTCCAGAGTGGTGGGACAAGAGGTTCCGCGGGATCCAAAGTGGCTACTCCTCATGATACGGGGGGAAGGGACCTGGTCCAAACATGCCGAATTATGGCTGTTTCTAGCGGCAGCAGTGGCTAAACGCAATATCGCAAGGAGTTGGGGAGCGCAGGCGCCACCGCAGCTCATTGATTGGAAGCGGGACCTGGATTGGTGCCAACGGGCCGAAGAGATGGTGTATAAGAGCAGGGGGTGCGCCAAAAAATGGGGAAAAGTGTGGGGGCCCTGGAAGAGTTACAGAGGCCCTGGGCCGTCAGAGGAGGGGTGCTGAGATGGATCATTGTTGGGCCAGAGAGTGGTCTCCCCGGACCTTTGTCCCTGCTGCTAGTTGTAACACGACGTTTTGTACAATTGTCACACCACAGATGTAATGATATAATATATGTTCTTCTGAGCTGTGTTAATAAAAATAAAAAGATTTAAAAAAAAAAAAATAGATCAGCATATTAACAAAACAAAAAAAAAAACAGGATCCATTATTTAGTACCTGAATCCGACACTCCTGCACCCTAAACATAACAGGATGTCGAAGAAAGGAAGAACACCTTTCCGTATCCAACTGTTTACCTATAACGACAAATGATTTAAGTAAACCAACTCACCGGCTGAAACCAAACGTGTGCTAGAGTTGGTACATGATGTACAAAAGGAGTTGTAAAAGGTCTCCGTTCCTAGCCCAGCGATAACCCAAGTTAGTCCAAGCTTCGCACTTTCCCGCCGTAGTCCCTCAGTGGATCACGTACTTTGTGATGCAAGTAAACGAGGCATCGAACAGCAGATTCTACACGGGCACTAGAATGAAAAACTTGAAAGAATACGGATCCTACAGCATTGGAAACATATTTCCTTCCGTCTCCGGCACCTTAGTAAAAGTTTTTTCAGTGCTATCCGCTTTTACTAGCAAAGCATGAGCGTTTTGATGTGTGTTGAAAGTGCTTCTAATGGATCTGCAACGCATCCCGGGGCACATCATGGAAACAAAAAGCAGACTAATTAGAAAACACAGGCATGACAGACGCCCGTACAAATTCCAAATAGCACTAGAAGTAAAGCACAGTGTTTCCACTAACGGGTATCCTTGCCCTACTTCTGTTTTCAGATTACTATAATTCATGGATCAATTTGACGTCTTAGTCCTTTCTTAGTTTCCTTGAACACTTGTCAAACGCCTTATAACAGTATTGTAGACGTCTTTTCGCCTTGTGTCCCTCGTGCTTCAATGTCATTTTTAGCTGTTTCCCATTGGTGCTGTGCGCACAGCGTCCGATGCAGTCGCACACCTATCGGCGCGGTGTTCCTCCTGCATGACCATTTCGCAGTATTGCTTCATAGTAGAAGAGTCGAGGTTCAACGCTGAACACGAGGGAATAAAAGGAGGCGCAGATGCAGTCTCGAGGAGTGAGCAGAGATATGGTCTGGGGTATTCAAGGTAATATTACGGTCACGGAGCCACGGTTTCGGTTCTCTGCGTTGTCTCACTTAAGACATCTGCTTCACTAATCTGAATACATGCAGCTGTGCAATTATTGGGCACTTTTCAGAGCACTAGTTGACAAGTGAAGCTCTTTCAGTGAACATTTTCCAATACATTTGTAGTATCGGGTGAGTTGGCAGACCGAGGCAAGAGACCGTGAGATATTCTCCAAATATATTATTCCACAAGTCCAAGAGATAGGAAACAAGGCTAAGTATCCAGTTCATTGGGAGACGGCTGTGAAACTGACACGGCCGCGCGGCCATGAAAGTAATCGCGAGAGTCCCGATGGCGAGGGAAGCCATATGGCGCCTGATCGCGCGTGCACGCTCGCGTGAACGCAAGCTGGTTGCCAGCAAAAGCCACTGTTTGCACTTCCAAAACCTGCTTACTAAAACTCTCGCCAGAGCAGCGCATGCGCTGGCTCAGGCGAGACCTAAAAAGGCACTAACCATAAAAATGTGAAAGTTACTCTGTGATCCCCGGAATGGAGTGCAGTGCTAAGCAGGCGCAAGAGACAACCAAAGGCAAGGTGCACCAGCCAAAAACACTAAAGGAATGGGGGACAGAGTAGCAGCAAGAAACCGGTCGCAAAGTCTTGCAAAAGAACCAATGCAAACAAGTCTTATAGACCACACAAACACAAAAAAAAAAAACACCCCCCCCCCCACAAACACGGCTGAACCACCTGGCTGGCTATTGTCCATTACAAAGACGAGAAATCCACTCTGCATCCTACTCATAGTTGACTTCTAGTTGAAACTTTTGAAAGCATACCGGCTCACTGGTACCATTTTCAGTCTCCATTTTTTATACAGAGTTCTACCCAAAAATACAGACGAAAATCATAGTGTAAAAAAAAATTATTTCGGTTTAAAAACATGTAAATGTTGTAAGAATGAAGCTGGTCATTTCATGACTCCCACTTCTGACTGACTTGACAACTGGCCTGCACAGATTGGACCAAAACATTGAGTTGGGATGATGTACCCACTCCAAGAAGTAAACCACGTTTTCCTGCCCTATGGTGGCATACATGCAGTTTCCTACGATAGTGTTAGTGAAGCCCAGAGGAGGGGTGGCCCATGGGAGCTTTTCAAAGGGGAGTCAGTTTGTTGCATGGCATTTGGCAACCATAATAACGGTCCAAGATGAACTAAAAGCAAGCTGTGGTGACCCTTTGTTGACCAGATAACAGAATATTGGAAATTTCTGTGGATCTGCAGGACAGGTTCAGCTATGGACATACTATGTTTAATGAGGATTATTATTGCATGCAAACCAATATAGTTCAATACAAATTTACATTTTCAATTAACATACAAGTGGAGAAGGAACTGGTCAAACTAGCCGATATCCATCTTTTTAGCACTCGTCAATGTATAAACTACTCATTACAGCAGTCATGTATTGTTTTGGAAATGTTGGTTTGCTGAACTGACATGGGGGGGCGCCTCGGGGGGAGAAGGTGGCTCTGCTTGGCCTATTAGTATGTTGAAACCCTAATAATTTTGCCGATGGATGGGCATTAGGTAGCTCCAGATCATTAGGGGGAGGGGACAGGTGGGGATCTAGTCCAGAGTAATATAGCGTAGAATTTGGTCCTCCTCAGTCTACCAGATGTTTAGCCTTTCCTCACCCTTCAGGGTCCTACGGTGTTGGAGAATGGGTTTCTGTTTCTATGGGGTGGATTGTCCTGGTGATGGTATATTCTTTCAATTGAGGCCGATTACCTTAAGCTCTTTGAGCATTGTATTGTGCGGTTTTGAAAAGTAGCTCAACTTCAATAAAATGTTTAAATCTTCAAGCTAAAGTGGACCTATACTAGCTGGAGTGTCACCCTAAATTCCAACAAAAAAATAAATATGGATAAATACAGACAAATGTCAAAAAAGAAAAATATATATAAAACCGGAAACCTTACAGGCAAATTCTGGGCTACTGATGCCAAAATAACTCTAAATACAGATACCCCCCGCCATCACAGACAATTTGGTAGAAAACCTCAAATGCATAAAAGCATTGCCACCAAAACCAATATCGATCAAAGACAAACCATGAACTTCAACAATTAACTTTTTCAGATGTGGGGGAGCTGAACCAATACTCACCATTCCTACAGTGCGATTGCAGAAATACATAAAGATTTCCTGTCACTTTCTCTTGTCAGTGAAAAAAGAAGAGCAGGGTCAAAAATACTGAAGACACAGATGTGACTTGGTGTGCATTGTTAAGCCACAGAACATAAACCGTGGTGACTTGAAAACTACTGATAGAACCAAGACAAATCAAAGAAGAAAAGGGTATTACTGATTTCACTAAGGTATTATATTGCCGAGTTAGGCCCATGTAGGGAAGCAGCTTATTTCTTACACTGTCCTATTTTTCAGCAGTAATCTTTTGCACGTATTTGAGTGTGCGACAATGTTGGATTAGTTTCCCTGAAACTAAAACTTGTTTACACATCTAGCTTCGCACAACATAATAACAATGCCCTGAACATCATGTACAAGGTCTCTTTTCGCACAAGGTACAAATGTCATCTCTATCTTCATCCACTGGGTCACAGGGATGTTTACATATCCATAACATCCCTAATCTATACACACATCGCAAAGCTGCTTTCTATTATAAAAGATGAGCATCTCAATAAATTAGCAGAGGAGGCACTCCAGCGGACATCAGAGGTCCATGCATGCTGAGAATTCACCATGCAGTGGTTGGACATCACATGAGGGGTGTCCAGTTCATGACCAAGACGGGGTCCTTCATTCTACCCCAGCAAGTAATGAGGTTGAATCATCACGTGGTGGGGGGGTGCGGAATTCTTGGCTCTACACCTACACACACTCTAGGTACACTTAGAATAAGGTGCGCATAGGAGTACTTCCGATTACCGCTTTGTTTTACATGCCAGCATATATACATTGTTTTAGCACCACGGTAGAACTATATCTTCTATTCAAGCTTTTGGTGCTTGTAATCAGGTTTATCTGCTTCTGTCTACTAATCATTGCAGCACATGTATTCTATACAAGAATAACGCGGATTCAATAAATATATTGAAAACGTCCCACTGTGTATTCTGTGTATACTTCAGTGAGAATAAGTAAGCACGAGGGACCGAGCGAAACGTTCTGTACTACTGTTTCCACGATCCCAGGCCGGGGGGGGGGAGAGACGGGGACGGTAGGGAGGTCTGGGGTCAGGGTGTGTCATGTTCAGTGGTTGCCAGTGCCAGAAACCATTCGCTCCCTGGTAGGTTAGGGGGGCTTACGGTGGCACTGTGAGCTAGATAGTATAATAGGCCAACATACCCTGCAGGGGTCTCCAGAATCAGTCTTGGCACCAAGCCCCTAGTTTAAGTTGTCTAAATAATGCGCAGATCCTACGGATTAGTAGGAACTACACGACAAAAGGTAAGGAATTCTGATGTAACAGTCTGCACAAATACAGGTACCAAACAATTCTTAAACTAGAGCTGTACAAGGATTTTGATCAACAACCAAAAAACTAAATATCCCAGGGCTCCAACTATAACAAAGCACCTTCCAAAGCTTATGCCAAAAATCTGAGGACTGGTGATTTCCCTCACTCATATGCCCTTGTAAAAGTAAATAAACTGTTATGGGTAAACAAACATTCAATAAGCAAAACCTCCAAAAATATGATACCATCCAACATGAAGAGCATATGTCCCATGATCTAATGTATGATGCTTTGGGCCTGCAATCCCCATAATGGTTAGCATCTTTATACTTTAAGCCTTTAGTCAAGAATGCTGACCTGGGTGGGAATCTTGCACACTTTAGTGCTGCATTTTAGGCAACCACCACATTTGAGACCATTTACTACCAGACAGGATGGGAATCTAAGTTTAAGTACAGCTTATTTTACAAACTCCTACAATTGTTTAAAATCGTTTCAGAAACGGGCTGGAAAGAGGCATGATACACAAGAGTTGCTTCTCAATTTGTATTTGCTCCCACAAAATTCAGGTTGGTAATATAATGTGGACTGGTCAACTTGGCTTTAAAACAACTTGTGAACTTTCGAACATTATCTTAGACACAAAAGTTTAAGCTTGAAGACTGCTTCAATAGTTTAATGTTTTACCTTGCCGAAACAAGAGCTATGTTATTGCGATGAACGATTCAGTTGCCTGCTCTTATGCCAGATTGTATTTGGGTTGTTACTGTCAAAGTCATTGTTCTGTTCTTGCCTTAGAAAAAAAATGTATCAACATTTTAAAATTAAAATAGAGACTTTTGAGTTAGTCCAAGATGAGACCAACAATGCTGCTAGCCAATGGCTGAAGGATTTTGAGCCAAAGAAGCCAATGGTTGAAAGAAGCAGACAAAGACCCTTAATACACTAGGTTTTCCATGGATTGTGCAAATGCCATGCACAGAAAGGCTATAAAGGATTAAGAAATAATCAGTACTCCATCACCCACATTTGATAAACCAGCATTTTTTAGGTATTTAAATGACACTTAATACCAGAAAATTAAGACTAGTTGTGGACAGTGAATTTAACCTTCCCATAGGTCAGATGTTAGACAATATAAACAAAGCAGACCTCTTTGAAGCAGTTCATTCCATGTGCAGACAGATGTGCATCTGTAACGGGAATAATACGGGACAAATATATAATCCAATGTCAGATTACATTCTCTTTTGCTCAAATCTCATTTCTGGATGAGTAAGGCCTCTCTCAAAAAGCTGACCCCATGATTAACTACATATCAAAATTATACCAGGTTTTCATTTCTCACCATCACCCTAAAAAATTAATCTGAGATTTAATGAAGGGATTCTAGCAGACCCACAAAGTATAAGACACCAAAGCTATTATCAATATTTTAATGACAAGAAAAACAAGCATTGGCATAGCCAATAGGTCTCGCCTTTGGGACCTTATAAGTGTTTAGCCATGCAACAGTTGATGTTGTTGCACCAAGGATATTGTGCTGGATAACTAAACACTTATAATGTCCCAAAGGTGAGACTTATTGGCTATGCATTGGGGGGCCTTATAAGTGTTTCGATAGAGCTATTGAGTTTGCCAATGTTTCTAAGCTCTGCTGTAGAGAAGTGTGGCTGCTGTGCAGCATGCTGAGAAGTTGTAATTAAAAAGTGTAAGAAGCACTGAGTGATGCTGCGGTGGCCCCAGAGTGATGCTGCGGTGGCCCCAGAGTGATGACTTGCGGGGGCGCATGGGATGTGTTTGCAGGTGACATACAAACAGGGATCGGATGTCGCAGTAAATGACAGGCATACACGCAGCGGGAGAAGACAATGTGGATTACAATAATTCAGCTAGCAGCAGGGATACGCCATTTCATAAAAGAAGCCAGAAAAGCGCTGCTTAGAGGGAATCGTTCTACAGAGCATGAAAAAACCCGGCTTTTACGGAGGCAAACACTAGTGGACAAAATGTTCTGCCTGTAGGCGGCCATAATCCAACAGAGCAAAGCCATCCAAGCATGGAGCCATAAACTAAAGTAGAGGAGAAGAAAAACAAGACACGCGGCCGCAAGACGCGCTCTGTGGTGGGGGAGGGGCGGAGCAAGGGGGGAGCTTGGGAGAGCAAGCAAGAGAGGAAAGCCAGATGACGCCTGATCGCACGCTGTAAGGGTGCCGCGAGGAAAGCCAGATGGCGGCTGTGCGCGCGCGTAACCGCAAGCTTTAGGCCACAAGCAAAAGCTTGTGGTCGGATTTCTAAAGCCCACTCACTAAATGTCTCGCCAGACCAGCGCATGCGCTGGCTCAGGCGAGACCTAAAAACCGTACTATCTGAAACCTTCACTCCAATGATATATGCATGAAACATTGCAACTAATCTTAGAACACAAAAACAAAATATTGAAATCAATTAATGAACGACTGAACCGGATGTAAAGCAGTTAGAGGCTAAGGCAGCACCATCGGAAGTAGAGTGGAGAGAAGTAACCCTGGAGAAAATTACATTTTTTGTGGCAAATATCCTCTAAAAACTATAGATTTTTATGCAGAGATAATTATGGAAAAAGCTTGAGCCAATCTGGAGAGGCAGAAACGCGTGGTAGCTAGCGACCAAACTGAGTCAGCTCCATTAGGACTAGACATGTCGAATCTACTGCCCAGAGTTGACAGCATATGCAGAGAGTCAGACAACAGTTCGTAACAAGCATCATGTTAGAAAAGTGTAGGAAAAAACTAAACTACCCAGCCCCAGTCAGGACTCAGGAGGCTATTGGACCAGGCCGTAGGGAATGGCCGTTTCTGTAGGTCTATTATTTATTCCCTGTGCTAACATTAAGGAACAGTGTGGTCAGAAAGTACAAAAGAAAGATAAGTAGACACTGGGGCAAGCAAGCTGGGAGAACACAGAGAAAGGGAGACCACTGCACCAAACTGGGTTTAAATGAAAGTGGAAAAAAGACTGAAAAGCCTTGCCTGTGAAGACTTGCGGTTTCAAAATCACCCATCAACTGTTAAAGGCTAAATAACAAAAGCACAACTTTACATAAAATGCACATGCTTGAGTGCTACTGAGCTGACCACGATACGGGAGTTTAGTTGGAAGCTGAATGAACTGCATGACCCAAAACTGAAAGTGTGCCTTGGGTATCAGCTGTCAATATGGCCAGAGCCAGACCTCCTCAGATTCCTTCCTAACAAAATAAGAGAAACAAATACACAAACCAAGACAATGGGAATTTTAAGGAAACGGGGGGTGGTGCCAAGAAATCTACAGACTTGCCCCAAGTAAAAGAAACGCAAACGACTGCCACATCTTAAGTGATGTAAAACACAAGGAGTTCCCTGGAAGGAAAGTTAAGAGAAATGGGGTCAGAGGTAACATTATTGAAGCCAGAGCTAAGACATGCATTAAAGAGAATACAAAGACTAAGGAAATGCTGTCATAGTATGTCGCAACACAGGAGAGCAGGTCCCAGGCCCAGCTCTCCCATGCTGCTGCTGCACCGCTCTGCTTCCTCCCCATTTTTAGGTCTCGCCTAGCGATGCAGCGCAAAGCGCTGCTCGCTATGCGAGATCCATTGTTGCCGACTTTTGGTCCGATGCGGGACAGGAGATGTGCACGCGCATGGTGCGAGCAGGAGTTGTAATAACGCCGCAAGCCGTACACGTGCACATCAACTGTCTGTGCCGAAGCTTAACAGACAGGAGATGTGCACGCCTACGGCTCGCGGCGTTATCACAACTCCTGCTCGCACCATACGCGTGCACATCTCCTGTCCAGGCGCGGCAGGGCCGCGCCCTCCCGGTGTGTCAGGCGTCTTGGCACACACTGGCCGGCTTTGGAGTTCTCGAGTCGGGCGCTGTTCTGGTCTGAGGAGCCCACAGAAAGGTAACAGGGCGTCTCCATCACCACAGCACGCTCCATGTGCGGCGCAGCCCCCCAGGCTTTCAGCGTAGCGTCTGCGGCCCTGGTTCGTGTATCTCATGTCTTTCACTGCACATCTCTTCACGTCAAGTAACGGCTGTAGGACTCGCTCCTATAGCATGCTGTTTCTGTTACCACCTTCGGTAGTAGTAGTACATAGTTTTGCAGTCGATGCCTGAGGGTAAAGCATCAATTGGCATCAAGCATTAATTCCCTTTAGATGGAAGCCACAAGGTGTGAACCCCAGTTTAATGCCACTGTACAATAACGCCAGTTTTACCCACACCACAAACCCTGGGGGCTTGGTAGAGGAAGGGACGCTCTGCAGGGGACCTCGGGGAACTGTCTCCCAGTTTTAAGCAGGCGCCTCAGTGGGAGATGAGCAGGGTGGCGAGGAACCGGGCGTCAGAAGCGTCTCACCAATGTACCGCCAAGTAGCGCCCGGGGTCTTTCACGCTAAACTCAAAGGATGCGCTTGTAACCTCGGTATACAACACGGACAGTGGTATATCAGGGGAGCGAAATGCTCACGGATAGAAGTGTATAAAAACTGCCGCCGAGCTTTCTTCCCCGTTAGCAAGGCTCACCATGTAGTCCTGGTTTAAACCGAGGGGAGTCATCGAGACAACCGTTTATCTCTGCAAGAAGATGCAGCCAGACGATGAGGGGCATATCTCACTGAGATATCTCTCGTTTCACTCAGGGTGAGGGGACGTTCTTTGTTGTGAAATCTCCGCATGTTTCTCACCTCCGGCAGAAATCTTTCGAGGATGCAGCCTAACGGTCAGAGCTGCCAACTTCGGAGCTGGGAAACCAGGTTCGAGGCTGGGCCTCGGCTCAACATCGTGTGATACTGGGTAAATCACTCAATCGCCCCGAGCCTACCAAAAATGAATGTGCACTGTCCTTGAGTAATTTAACTGGTACTCTTGTAAAACGCTCCAATACATTCGGGTTGAGTTCGCGCTATATAAACCTGCAAAAAAAAACAACAAAAAAAAGATCTAAAAGGCATCGGATGAAATTCTGGAGCTCTGTGCAAAACCCACCATGTTCCTCTGTTTTGTCATATAT
The DNA here is from genome assembly GCA_963921515.1 of Calotriton arnoldi. Lineage (NCBI taxonomy): Eukaryota > Metazoa > Chordata > Amphibia > Caudata > Salamandridae > Calotriton > Calotriton arnoldi. Next base: position 201,158 of record CAWUFW010001269.1, on the reverse strand, counting down.
TTTTATAATATTTTATTGTATAGTAGAAGTACGCAATTTAAACAACACATTTCAGCATGCTAACGAAAGTAATTATTAAATCACTACGTATTCTGTTTAATTTCTCAATTAATATTTACTGACCGATAGAGGAAGATTAAAAGGAGAAGAGAGAGTAAAATAAGCTGATAAAATACGCACCATAAAAGCTGCAAGGCTATTCTGCATATAAAGTTAACAATATTTAATGATTCGCTAAAGGTCTCTTCATTGTCGTGTGGTCTGAATGTTACTTTTCTGAAGCGGTTTCGTAGGTGGTCACTGAGGCAGGCTCTGAGCTTTAACTTGCATTTGCTTTTCCAGTTTCTCAGTACTATTCCTTAAGTGATACCGAGGCAATTGAAAATACAGAGTACAGCATGTTTGTTACTTATGTGTCAACAGGGGGTAAAAGACATTGTCATTTACAACGCCATTACTTGATTAATGCTTCACAAAGGGGGGGAAAAAAACAATAACATTTTCAATGCCAATAGCTCAAAACAATGTCATTGCGAGACCTATTGCATTGTAAATGCTTGTTTCTAGATGCGACGAAAAGCAAAATGTAATTAAGGCAACACTAACAAACGTGGAAGTACCCTAAAACCCATCCCTTGCCCTTCACTTAGGTCCCGATAGCGCTAAAAAGCCATATGTGGTGGTAGACGTTCTCTTTATTATCCCTATTGGCATAACTTAAAACAACTAAACAGAATGGGGAAAGAACTCAGTAGGTTAGGCTCGCTCTCTTTAGATCTAGGTAGAGGCTGTTGTTAAATGCCAAGGTCTGTGCACAGAAGCAACTAGGAAAATAGAGAGATTTGGGGTTTGGCCAGAAGATGAGCCAGCGGATTGCGTGGACAATTGTACTGCAGCACATTCAATTAACAAGCTAAAACGGACCACCCAGCATTGAGAAGTAAAAAACCAGTTCTTTTTACGGAGTGCTCCATTTCTAACACTCACCTAGAATAGGCAATGTAAAATGTAGATGTGCTTGATGAATGTGGATGGTTTTGAATTATATTGTGACATCATTTATTGATTGACTCCTTTAACTATGAGAGCCATGCAGCATTTGATGCACAGAAAGAGGTGAACAATAATCTGATCCAATTAAATAAAAGTACCTATTGATTAAAACTTCACTTGCAACGAGTCAAGTCCGTTTGTGGGTTGGGTTGCAAGGCGACAAGGTGTCTCATTTAATTTTAACTCTCACTGCTGTCACATGCAGTGATCTGCCAGTAACACCTGTTAGTTACAGAGCATATCTTTTCTTTCAAGCTGTTTTCTGCTTCATTTATATCCCTTCATGTCTCCTCAAATACAAACACACAAAGACGCTTAACCATGCTGTTAACATTTCTGTTTGGAAACGGCCTGAGAAAAGAAGCAATTATGTTGGCTGGAGGTTTGGCATGTGCTTCTGTCAGGCGTGTTTACACATGGACGAGATGTCAGAAAGTTCTTCATGGCTGTGAAGACCAGTGTGCCGCCGAGTGTGAACTTCTACATATTTAGTCTGTGTCTGCCTTTCTTTATGAGGTAACTAGTCATGCAGTTTCAGCAGAGTAGCAACTTCAGAACAAGACGATGTTTATTATCGGCAACGTCTTTGTTACTTCCAAAATAACAAGCATTTGCTAAGCAATAGGTCTCGCATTTGCGAGAGTTTAAGCTATTGGCATTGCAAATGACAATGCCTTTTATTTGTTTTAAAAACCAAAACATAAATAAAAGACATTGTCATTTACAATGCCAATAGCTCAAACTCGTGTAAATGCGAGACCTATTGCATTGCAAATGCTTGTTCTGAGTCCTTTCTCCTGCTTACGCTTCATTTTAGACTGCCTTCTCCTTACTTTCCCTCGTTTTTCTGAGCGCTTCTTTCTGCTTTTCCCTTGTTTCACAGCTTCGCCCTCATTTCACTGCTCCTCCTTGTTTTTCACTCATTTGCGGCTCCCGCCTGCTGCCCGTTTTCCAGCCTAGCCCAACCCACCACCTCAGCGCCCCTCCCTCCTCCCGGGAGGTACTCAATGGAGGCCGCAGTGCGCACCCATTGAGCAGGCCCAAGGCCCAGCTCGCCTGTGCTGATGCACCGCTCCGCTTCCTCTCAGTTTTTCTGAGTACTTTCTCCTGCTTTTGCTTCGTTTTTGACTGCTTTATCCTCCTCCCCCCCCACGAGTGCTTCCTCCTGCTTTCGCCTCATTGTTCACTGCTTTCTCCACGAAGCAGCTAGCAACTCCAGCGTCTTGAGACCCTCATAGGTGATTTACAGCACTTTAAAAAATCCCGATTGACAGCTGCATAGACAGTCAAGGAACCAAACAGAGAATGTAATAGGCTCAGTGCTTTAAATGGGACGGTACTCACCGGTACGGAGTACCGGCACTTCTTAGATTTATCCCTCTGAGTACCGGCACTTCTCTTCTGCCGAGGAGAGTACCGGTACTCATGAAAAGGTAGGCTCATTGGCTGTGAGTGCTGGTAAGCAGGAGTGGAACGTGTCTCTGGCAGCCAAGGCGCCACTTCTGTATCCCCGATCTGAGCCCCAGCTGAGGTATTCAGCTGGGCTCATTTGAATAATGTCCGGTTGCTCACCATCACGCTGTGTTTGACAGAGCAGGGTCTGTTCAGGCCCTGTGCTGTCAATCACAGTCACACTATCCTGTGCATTTGTGCAAACACAGGAATCATGGCAGTCCCCTGGCAGTGGCAATCAGGCTATGGCCAGTCCGGCCCTGGTGGCAATTAAAAAAGCCATGGTAGGTGAAGAGTATAACATGGCTTTCATCATACCAAAGTCTTTTGTGTGCCTGCTTAGGTTTGTGTGTTTGCCTGCATTTGTATGCCTGTTTTTTGTAAGGAAAAAGTGAGAGAAAGAGAGAGAATCAAAACACTCTCGAGGTATTTTAAAGAAAATGGGTGGCACATTGTGTGTACATGTCTGCTCCGCGACAAAGATTCATTAATAGCATAGTAGGGAGGGTTGGTGGGTGGGTGAGTGAGTGGATAGATGAGTGAACAAGGGTGGATGGATGGATGAATGAGTGAAAGCATGGATGGCTGGGTGAAAGGGGGTGGATTATTGGGTAAAAGGGTGGATGATAGGTGGATAAATGAAAGATTGGATGGATGAATGAAAGGGAGGGAGGATGGATGGATGAAGGGGTGGATGATGGAGGAGTGGAAGGAGGGATTGAGTGAAAGGGTGGATGGAATAAAGGAGTGAAAGGGATGATGGATAGATGAGCGAAAGGATTAATGAATGAGCAAAAGGGTGGATAAAGAGATGGATGAGTGAAAGGATGAATGGATAGGTTTTGAGATGGATGGATAGATAGGTTTGGATATGAAGGGTGGACAGACGGAATGGTGAAAACTGAATGATGGATATAAGACTGAATAGACGACAGAATGTAAAGGTTAAATGGCGGACATCAGCAGGTAAATGGTAGGATGAAAGAATGAATGGATCTATGGAAGAGACAAGACCCATCTTCTGTGGAGGGTCATGATGATTTGCTTCATTTACATTGTGCCATAAGAGCTTTGGTTCGAAGTGGGGGGTATTTTCAGAGGGTGAGTGAGTGGATGGGTGAGTGAGCAAGGGTGGATGTATAGATGGATGGATGAGTGAAAGCATGGATTGCTGTGTGAAAGAGGGTGGATGATTGGATAAAAGGGCAGATGGGTGGATAAGTGAAAGATTAGATGGATGAATGGGAGGGAGGGTGGATGGAATAAAGGAGTGAAAGGGTTGATGGATAGATGAGCGAAAGGATTGATGAATGAGCGAAAGGGTGGATAAAGAGATGGATGAGTGAAAGGATGAATGGATAGGTTTTGAGTTGGATGGATAGGTTTGGATATGAAGGGTGGACAGACGGAATGGTGAAAAACTGAATGATGGATGAAAGACTGAATAGACGACAGAATGTAAAGGTTAAGTGGTGGACATCAGCAGGTAAATGGTAGGATGAAAGGCTGAATGGATAGATCTATGAAAGAGACAAGAGATATCTTCTGGGGAGGGTCATGATGATTTGCTTCATTTGCTTTGTGCCATAAGCGCTTTGGTTCGAAGTGGGGGTATTTTCAGTTTCTTTCTACTCACGTGCTGAAAAATATATAGTATTGTGCCAAACAACAGCAATTAACAGTATGGCATTAAGAAGGTGCAACTATTGCAAAAAAAAGGAAATGTTAACATATTATAGCATTTCTCTTTCATTTTGTGTAATGAGTTAACTTTCTTTGTTTATATAAACACATTTCTCATGTGTTTTGGTATGTGCTGCAACTAATATAGAAGTCGTTAAGTATCATCATGTCTTGCCTTTAGCCCCGCCCCCTCACTACACATCTAGCTCATTTTAATGAGTACCTGCACTTATTTTTTCCCATTTAAAGCACTGAATAGGCTTCTTACAAAACATAGAAGGGCTTGATTTCAGAGTGGAAAAGACAGAAGCTAATTCCTACCTATGTAATATACAGGTGATAGTAATACGAAGGAAACTAAGAATAGAAACAGAAAAGTATTCTTAGAAAACTAGTTTACCAGACGAATAAATTAGGAAGGTTTGCCCTCGCTGCTTTCAGAATAAGATATTGTATATCACACTCAATTGTATGATAGACAGACAAGACCCTTGTTTGCAAACTGAACTCGAAGGTCAAGAACACAATGAAAGAGGAAAGAAAGGTGAGACCACTTCAACACAGCTCTACAATTTTTTTTTTACATCTGACAAGCATTTTTTTACCCTGGTGTTCTTGGAGATGAACAAGAAACGGACTTAAATGAAAATAACGAACGGATGAAAAATACTGGGTCTTCGATTAGGATGGGAGAGAGAAGATAATATGGATTAGAAGTCACTAAGTGATGGCAAGATATTGAAAGATAACACCAGGACCAAACACAGATGGGCCTATGCAAAAACACGCAAATAAGTGGGTCTATGTTGTGACCACACTAAGAGAGAGGATGGGCAGTGTAGCAAAAATATAAAAGATAGAAAATTATGCAGCCAGTTGCAGAATTTATTGGAGGGAGTACATTAAAGTTGCTAGTACCTCTGATACAAATGAATTCTGCAGTTATTTTCTGTATCTCGACTCCACTACAGAACCATTTCATGAGAGCCCACACCCCAATGGGGAGGTTAAGCAGCCTTGCCAAAATCATGATGCAGCAATGGTATGCGCCTGGCGAGTGATGGTTGAATGGTGTGGATGCTTTTAGCAGATATGCCCCAATGTGAATGTAGGAGCCAGTGCTGCTTAGGCTATTTCTGATGCAGGCCTTAAATTACGTTTCCAAAGATCCATTTGGGCTCCCACAAACGGAATTAAAAATGTTTTTGTTGGTTGCTTTACTTGTGCGGTGTTTTGAGAGGTGGTAACCATCTGCAGTGTACCTATAACTAGATACAGCAGACTAACAAAGCCTTTCCATATTCATCAAATTTACGAATGCTCATGTGCTTTAAATTAAGAAAAAAAAATATGCAAGCACACTTCAACGGATTAAGGAAAAAAGAATTATAAAAAAAAGTGAACTCTTGAAACCACAAACTACGCTTTAAACAAGTAATATTACACTTCCTAAAGTTGCTGCTAAACATTTAGACTGGTTGTTTAATGTTTTCCTCATCATGTCAAAGGTATCTGGGCTGCATGTCGTGTCTGTGTCCTAAAGCAACGACACTTCACTATTAAATGTATATCAATTTGCTATCGGATTATTTCAGTTAATGGAGTACGACGTTGCACGCTTATTGGTGGGTAGAGGAAGCATAATTGTGGCTTTATTGAACTGCAATGATATAATGCATTCGCACAAAAACACGCAAATAATAAAAAATAAACTCCTTGTAAAAAAATGTAAAAAAAAGCATGTACTAACTAGACGGCTTTAGCACAGTGGGTGATTCACAGTACCCTGCGGTCTGGAGACAGGCTCTCCCTGCGCCGAACAATGTATAAATTATCAGACTCGCCCGCTGGGGACAACAGCTCTGCCGTTCAGTAATCTAGATTTCTTCAAGCAACTGTTCAGAAAACACTTCTATTCGAAATAATTACAGGGAAAAAAATCATTTTACGAACAGCTTGGGTAAAATCTGGGTTGTTTTAACTGTAAAAAGTGATAGTTTGACATTTTGTAACTAGCAAGCATCTAATCACCTGGAAGAAGCAGAGCCCAAATTAACTGTATATGCAGAACCTTATTAATGGCGAGTTTTAACCCTTGCAACGAAATTAGAGGCCGCACATATTGATCAAACTTTCGGCGTGAAAAGGCCACTACTCTTTTTGCGCACCCACAAATTAAGTAACTTTTACCAAAAGTAGTACTGTGCATAGCACCTAGCAGCATATAAATGCATCTACGTTTGGGCGTCGGAAATCATGCTTATTTTTTTATTTGTGTAAAGCACTCTGTAATAATACTCCACTGTGTGTCTGACCGCAGTTTTTCATGTTAGTAACGAGATAGTGGCATACAGCTCACTCAACTAAGGGGAACCACAAATAGATAGAGGATCCTATCATCTTTAACCAAGGTGGTGCCCAAAGTACACAGGTTGAGAAAAGCGCCACCATCGCCTGTTCCTTTGGATTGGAAAACCATAAATATTTAATAACAATAATAAGTAAGGCCTAGACTTGAAAAAAATATTTGACACCCCACATTCCAGTGCATGAGAGTTTTTGAATCATAAGATGTGAAAATCTTCTATTTCATGACAATGGGGTGAAAGATTAGACCTGGGGGGAATTTAAATGACGTCATGTAATTTGCCTAATTTTGAAAATTACATGTTACGCTTAAGTGAAATTCCAGAAATTACGTCACTTTGCATAAGTATGTGCCATTCGTGGTGAAAAAATATCGATTGTACTGAAACATAACATAACAGAATTGGCCGTTATTCACGGTGCTTTTATTTAATGCGAACTCGCATCAAATGAGGCAAAGAGGCATTTTGCACTAAAACAGAGCACGAAATTACAGATTTGCTTTTTGCGTAATTTTGTACACTTAAAATAAAGTAAATTACGCAAACACCCCTAAAACAGATGTGCTTTGCTTGCTGTGGAACCTCAAAACATGGGCTAAAATCTCACGTTATAACTATACTAGTCACTGTGCAGTTGCAGACAAACTAGACCAACCTTCTGCGGTCTCAGTGCAGAGGGGAAGGAGGACACAAAATGTTACAAGTGAGTTTAATTTAAATTTTCTGCAGTGATCTAATGTACTACCAAGTTACTATGCGCAGCGTTTCCTGGAAAAAACACTGAAAGAGAAACAGGCATGAATTCTGAAGCCACAGGGCTCAGGTCACTGGTTCAAATACTTCAACATGTTGCTACTTTTCCAGCCTCCCATTCCTATAGATCAGACATTTTTACCATTTCTGGTTAGCAACGAACAGCTTACTTTTTTATTTCACTAGTATGAAAACAGCTGTCAACAGAAACAGTTAAGGTCATTAGTAAGCCATACAAATCAATTGTTAGTTTATCGAAAAGTTACCAAAAACGATACAACAGCCTTAACCCAACGGATAACTAAACAAAATCCTGTCAAAAACGTCAGCCTTGTAACACTATTTGCCTAAAAAAAAAAAAAAAAAAAAAGAATTGTCCACGAAATAAATGGTCAAACCAGTTATACGGGTTCGTCATGGGGCTGTGCTAAATTTGGTATTTTTTTAAAATTAAAATTCAAATGCTGTTTATATTAGACTACTATTGAGTAGAGACTGACTGGAGGGTGCAGTGCACTTGAAGCAAAAAAAAAAAAAAAAAGGGTTTCACTCTACTTTAACAAACATCACACAATAAGGCGAATGCAGAAATTCCAAGAACAGAAAAACATGGGGAAAAACCGAGATCTGTGCAGTGTTGATTTTTATGTGTATATCGATTTACAGATCACTTATAGAACACACGTGTAAAATACTAGATTCCTGGGGGTCAGCAAACCAAAAGGCTGAACCCTAAAGGTTGCATTGCCGCTAGCAGTACACCGATCTCAACAATAATGGATACTTCGATCTTTGAGACACTGCTGTCCAAACTTGAAACTAGTACCATTCAGTTCTCTTACATATCACGCATCTGTATAATTTTCTATTAACATATCACACGTTTAAAAACCAAATGAAAGAGTGCAAGAAACAGTATCTGTCCATTTGTTCCACCACCATCACGTCTAGATTGATGGATTTACGAGACATGCTTAACACACTGGGGAAGCAGAACCAGTTTAATACACCAGAAAGTTTGGTTACAAATAGCACAGCAGGTGAAGGCATCGTTACTGCAAAACATATATTGAGTACAGATTTTTCGGCAGTGCTGCTTAAAGTGGGTACTAGGGATTTTACAAACCATTAAGCAATGGAGTTAGTTAGGGAACGAGGAGAGAGGGGATGATACTCTGTGCACTTTGGGGGCACTTCTGAGTGGGCGGCTCATGGTTAACTCCCAAGACAGCAGGAAGCAAGTTTCAATGAAGAGATCCAGGGGCATATTAGCAAGACCCACGTTAGTAATCATCGCCGTTTTAGCGGCAGGAAACTGCCGCTAAAACGGCGATAATGGGCTTGCTAATATGCGTTATGGAATTCCAATAGAAGCCCAGGTTAGATGACCTGCACATCTAACCTGGGCTTCTATTGGAATTCTATAACGCATATTAGCAATCCCATTATCGCCGTTTTAGCGGCAGTTTCCTGCCGCTAAAACGGCGATAATTTTAACGTGGGTCTTGCTAATATGCCCCTCAATCTTTTAAAAGTTTTGGGAATATGGACATTCGTTACAGTTGGAAGAAGGGAGGTTTTAATTGGACATGGACAAGATGCGTGCTGGGTCTTGGTGGGTGAGATTTCATCTAGACATATGTGAGTGGTGCCATGAACAATCTTGAAAACTAGCATCAACTGTTAGAATAAAACGCACAATTGGCAAACAAACCGTATATCTTGTGTTGGTATGGAGATGTTCATGTTTGTGTGGGGAATCTGACAATGAATGGTATGGTTGGCAAATTTGTCGACTTTGACACTGGGGAGAAGGGTAAGGGGGGGGGGGAGCCAAGACAGAGCAGGGATGTAACACAGTCCGTGAGATTTACAGTGTGAATCTCAATTTTCTCAACTAAAAAAAGCAGTGGACAACAGGGTGAATGTGTGAGGTGGAGAGGGTAACAACCAAGACTAAGAGCAGGGGCATAGCTTAGTCAGTGAGATTCAGGGATGTGAATCCTAATTTTCCCAACTAAAAAAAAGCAGCGAGCCACAGGGTGAATGTGTGAGGTGACCAATGTTCGAAATGGGCTGTTCCCATGAGAAGAAGGATCAGTACTAGTTTGCATTTGGTGGGCCTCTGGGGCTGATTTAGAGTTAGGCGGACAGGTACTCAGTTGCAATGGCGACTAAGTAGCCTGTCACCAAACTCTAGGTCCTCCTGCCCGATTTAAGTCGGGCGGGCCACAAGTTTTAGGTTGAGGGAGTAAAATTTACTCTGGTAATGTAAAACTTCCTTTGACGGCCCAACTGAGTAGGTGCCATCAGAAGAAAGCCTATTTGACATGAAAGGTCAGGTGGCTTTTTCTTATTTTTACTGACCGTAACCAACAGGGATATCCTGCGGGTGTGGGACAGTGAAAATAGAAAAATTACCCCACTCCATAGGAGAAAAGTGGTGTGGGGTTCACTGCTGCGCTGTGTCACCTGAAGATAGCAGAACTACACCATGTCAGCAAAGAAATAGAGCAGTTCTGCTTGCTTCATGCACTGACGCACTTTGGGTTGCCTGGCAACAACACAAGGAACCCTTCAGTCATAGCGCAAGTGTGTGTGTGTTATGGTCAGGATAGTTTTTGTGCAGGAAGGCCTACCTTAACCCCTTCCCTGCGCATGACGGAACCACGCCGTCATGAGCCACGGGCGGCGTGTGCTCATGACGGCGTGGTTCCGTCATGCGGCGGCGGCCGCTCCACCCACACGTGACTGATTCCCCGCCTGTGCGGGCGAATTAGTGAGTGGGCGGGGTCGTGACGGAACCACGCCGTCATGAGCACAGCTCGCCCGTGACTCATGACGGCGTGGTTCCGTCACGATCATGGCGGCGCCGCGCTCACCCCCCGCGCTGCGGTGGAATTACCGCCCCGGCCAAGGGGTTAATGCACAAAAACTATAGTTGGAAGCTTTTTTTCCTCTTTGTATGTGTGCTGTAGAATACAACACTTGCAAAGAGAAAATAGCAAGGACAAATAAACATGGCAAACACCATTCTGGCACAAACCCATGTTACAACTGTTTGCAAATATGGGTTTGCATCAAAACCCCTGGGTTGATGCATGTGAACGCCTATGCACCACCCACGGAACATCTACCTGACGCAAAGTAATGCAAGGCAGCACAATGCACCGCAATGCATTAGTTTTTCACACAACGTCACACAAACTGACATTTGAGTGGCATTGTAAATATTAAATAGAATTTCACGTTGGGGCTATGTAAAAAAAAGTGAAACAATTCAAACACAAAATCTTACCAAATCTGGGCCTACATATTTTGGAGTTTCTAACCCAAAAAAATTAACAAGTTAAAACCTTTATACAATAAAAACGACACGGACCCGACTCAGTGCACCCCACACACATTTTGTTAAATTACAATATTGCTGTGGTCAATCTCATCTACCAACTGGCCTTGGGGACACCCTTTCTCTCCTAGATTACCCAACCATGGCACAGTTCATCAGTTGAGTAATAGCAGAACCGTTATATTTAACCACGCCCAAAAGCATTAAGCAGCTCAAATTGTCAAAAGCTACAAAATAAGAGATTAATTTATGGTAGGAAGGGCGAATAGTTAAAATGTTCAGTATCAAGCCACTGATATGGTGCAGAATCAAGGGCCAGGTGTACTAAGGGTTTTTGCGTTTGAGTTCTGCGACTTAGAAAAACCGAGGGTTTGTGACAGCAAATCCCTTTTTAGGTCGAGCCTAGAATCAGCACGCATGCGCTGCTCTCTGGGGCATGCTGTATTCGGTATGAGGAGTTTGGCCACGTCCACCACTTGCAATTGGTTATTTCCTGTGACTTTCTAACGGCTTCTCGTGTGTGGTGAATTTTGCCACTTGTCCCTCCTTTGGGTGTGTTTGTCACGCCCATGGCGACTGGCCCTCTTACATGCATCATTTCGCTTCAGGCATTTCATACTTGCGGTGCACTCTTTTTTAACATGCGTTTTGGGACGGAACACAAGGGGTAGTGTTAGGAGTCTCTGAGGGGCTGTTTGGGCACAGAGTTCCCAAAGAGACCGGCACTGCCCCTCTCACCCATGATACACCTTGCACTCCACCAACACACCATCCCTCCACAGTGGCTCACCTCGTCGGCACTGTTTTGATCCCCAAAACCACAATCTTTCTCGTCGTTCAGCTGTGATGTCTCCGCGCACGTGTTCCGTCCAAAAACACTTCTTTACATTAAGCAGTGTTGCTTGTTTTAGCGTGGCAAGATGACAGACTGAGCTAGCCTTGTGGAGATTCTCGTTTTAAAGGACACAGCACTGAGTAAGGCGAAAAAGTACCCGAGACAACTTCGACAAAATGAAGATCACAAAAACATTTACACATTGACCACATCTTGCCGACGCAAGTGTTCTGGAACTTCTCAGGTTTGAAGAGCACTCCCTCTGTTGGTAATACAAACTGTGAAATGTGCCTCTCTCGTGTTCCCTGGCACCGAGCTCGCCCTTCCCGTCACGCCATATGACATACCGGGGCAGTCGTTGAGTCAGCATGGAGCTGCACGACCTGTGCGGTTCACAGCTCCACCTATCTTGGGCTGGTGAGGTGACAGACTCCCTCAGCTAGTGACATGGCGGACCACCTAGAAATGACCTGGACTGTCTTTACCCTCGGCCCAGCTGGTGGAAACTGTAGCACCGTTACCGGGCACGGTTCAGTCTCCATGTGACTACAATCAAAAGGTGCGATTTGTTAGCTTTTGTTTGTTGTACGGATGCCCTCAGCTGGACTTTTCACGCTCTACTCTGACTGGAATATCGAACCCATGGACTGCAGAGGCCACCCATAAAAATGTACGGCCAAGTGATTTTCTGTACTAGCAGACGTTTCAGCAGAACATCTAGGACAGTACTAGTTCTATTAAATATGTGCATTTAACAATATTTTTTTCTGCTAAAGACAATTTATTTCCTTATATATTATTGTTGCAGTCTTTCTACTGCGCTGACTTAGCCCAAGGGCTTTACATAAGCACCAGATTACATTCCCGCGCTGAAATGTTCATTCATATGTATTTTTTTAGGAAAGAATGCCCGATTTGCATTGCATTTACACCCCCCTATTATGTTTTCAAGTTAAAAAAGCTTAAACTAACCCCCACCCTACGGTGACTAAGCTGCAGTTTTTCGACACAGTTTTAACCAGGGCGTTAAAAGATAAAGGACAAAAATATGTTGCTTGCTTTCTCCTCAGTTAGTGTCTTCACGTTGCAATGTGTTTTTAGCATGCATGATGTGACGTGCTGAGCCTTACTCCTAAACTACGCACCGCTTGAAAGGTTCAGAACACAAATAAAAGGCATAGCCATTTTCAATGCCAATAGCTTAAACCCTCGCAAATGCGAGACCTATTGCATTGCAAATGGTTGTTTTATTTTCTATCGCCATATTGTGATTCAGAAAAGTTTCTCCAAATCGCAAAACAGGGTTTCAACACCCCTACCAAATTACAATTTAAAAGGGGTATGTTTTGGGTTTTAATGCAAAATTGTGACTCAGTAAATTATGAGCCAATGGTTGGCAATGCCGGACACAACCAGCTGCTCGGTTATAGTTGCAGTTTGGGGTAGTAAATAATTCGGAAAGGAGGTCCACTTGCGACTCTTCTCCACTGAGAATCAGGGAAGCAAATTTGCAGAGAGTAGGCAATTGTGCTTTACATACAGCTGGCTGCTTTAAAAAAAAAAAAAAAAAATTGCAACAATGGTAGTTTACTGTTGCTTGCAGGCCACCATCTTTGTGTTTGTAGCCAATCGAAGAAAATTTATTAGGGAGTTCATTCTGTAACCGACAGATTCCCCATTTAGCAAACTGACCTATGCACATTTTTTGCGAATCCAATGTAAGTACATCGGGCCTCAATTAAGTATCTTCTATGCTTAAATGCACCTCCCCAAACAGTTTGAAACTACGCTGATAGTGTGCTGAGCACAGAAAGAAAACTCTACTTTAAATCACCAAATGCATACACGTCATGCCCTACGAAGCTACCCATTTTCAATTACAATAATGCATCTTTATACTATTGTGTATTTTTTTGCAAAAACGAAGTGCAAAAGATTCATATCTGGTTGTCACCTTATAGGCGATAGTAAAAGACAAAGGATGAGTTGTTGAGAGGGAACATATAAAACGACCCCAACTGCAACAAGTTCTCACTGTGGAGTTATCAGGACAACCGACATCTAGCCAACGCCATACGCTATATAGCGTACATAAAACTATTTCCATGAACAAAATTCTCAAAAAAATCCTCACTGACGTATAAGCATCCATAACAAACAGCGAAGTCATGCTATCAATCTTACGGCCAGGGTACACAATTATATTTGTAATGTGTTTTGCATGTTAAGCTCTACTCGCCAAACCTTGTTCCTAGCACTTAACCAAGCCTCTTCTGCCACTCAAAGTGCAGCAAACCCAGCCGGAGTAACTTCATTATGTCAGAGTGTATTTTGCAATATTAGTGTATGTTACGTAAGTCAAATCCTCTGAGGCCCGGACCATAACGTTGCAGACCATATGGCTTATGAATACATAAAAAATACACAAACCAGGGCACAAGTCCTAAAAAAAGAAATGGAGGGACTGACCAAGTTAGGCAGTATGCAAGTGACATCATGACGCATTTTTTTAAACCTGCCACAAACAAATTGGCAACAAGGAAAAAGCATGATAGTAGACGTTCTGCTTAACTGGTTGCAAAGTCTGTATTTTAGAATATTTTATGGGGTTAAGGCATCTGCTGCAGAGGTGCCCAGTAAATCTCAGGGAATAATAATGAGATAACTTTGGAGATTAACACATTTGTTGGAGAGATCTGCGTTTGTGTAGTCCCAAATTTGAATCAAAGTAGTATAGAAGATTAAGTTGTCTCTTGCAAAACAATCACCCACTGTGGGGGGGGGGTTTGGGGATTGTTGAACCTATTTAGTTGCTACCTTCTTCGGGTTTGTTATTCATGATATCGCAACACTCATGGTGTGCATTTTATACAATGTTGTGGGCATAAATGTACCACTTAATTATGTACTAGTGCTCTGATATGTGTATGTTATAACATGTGCAAACTGAAAATGCAATACAATTTATTAAAAAACAGTTTCCGGCAAAGCATATCATGTAACGTGCAGATCACAGATTTTTATTTTATGTAGATAGGTAAGTGGATTACTGCTTTGAACACAGAGATCCTTTTGTTACATGCAGTTAATAATTTGTAATCCTTCTAGTAGACCACAGTGAGCTATGAAGGGTATTTGACTCCTACACCTTGTAACCCTGACTCATGTAACGCACTATGTACATTGATTAACACACTTACATGATTTATTTGGAATGGATAATGTGTATGTTATGTAAAGCGCTCTAACACTCTACATTGGGATGAGTAGCGCTATAAAAGAAATAAAATTGTGCTATTTAAATTGTTATTTATCTAAATACTGGGACAGACCAACCCATCTAACATTCTTACTGTGCATGCATATACAACAAAAGGATCAAAAGGAGGCCTGATGGCCCCTTAACTTCTGTCTTTATCTGTGCCCAGCTGGAGTTGAAAAAAAAAGCCCCCTGCTGCCTCAACGTTGCTGCTTGGAATGGAAAGCAGACAAGGTGCAGGAGCTGCTAATGCAATGGGGAAAAAGCATGATAGTAGACGTTCTGCTTAACTGGTTGCAAAGTCTGCATTTTAGAATATTTTATGGGGTTAAGGCATCTGCTGCAGAGGTGCCCAGTAAATCTCAGGGAATAATAATGAGATAACTTTGGAGATTAACACATTTGTTGGAGAGATCTGCGTTTTGTGTAGTCCCAAATTTGAATCAAAGTAGTATAGAAGATTAAGTTGCCTCTTGCAAATCAATCACCCACTGTGGGGGGGGGGGTTTGGGGATTGTTGAACCTATTTAGTTGCTACCTTCTTCGGGTTTGTTATTCATGATATCGCAACACACATGGTGTGCATTTTATACAATGTTGTGGGCATAAATGTACCACTTAATTATGTACTAGTGCTCTGATATGTGTATGTTATAACATGTGCAAACTGAAAATGCAATAAAATTTATTAAAAAACAGTTTCCGGCAAAGCATATCATGTAACGTGCAGATCACAGATTTTTATTTTATGTAGATAGGTAAGTGGATTACTGCTTTGAACACAGAGTTCCTTTTGTTACATGCAGTTAATAATTTGTAATCCTTCTAGTAGACCACAGTGAGCTATGAAGGGTATTTGACTCCTACACCTTGTAACCCTGACTCATGTAACGCACTATGTACATTGATTAACACACTTACATGATTTATTTGGAATGGATAATGTGTATGTTATGTAAAGCGCTCTAACACTCTACATTGGAATGAGTAGCGTTATAAAAGAAATAAAATTGTGCTATTTAAATTGTTATTTATCTAAATACTGGGACAGACCAACCCATCTAACATTCTTACCGCGCATGCATATACAACAAAAGGATCAAAAGGAGGCCTAATGGCCCCTTAACTTCTGTCTTTATCTGTGCCCAGCTGGAGTTGAAAAAAAAGCCCCCTGCTGCCTCAACGTTGCTGCTTGGAATGGAAAGCAGACAAGGTGGAGGAGCTGCTAAACGTGTCCCGGTGTTTGAAAATTACACTGGGACAAGTTCAACATATTTCTGCGGGGCCCAACTTCTTAGCAGGTTGGACGGCGTCCACCCTGTGAAAATAGTGGGTGGACGCCGTGTACCCCGACTAAAACCCTAAGGCAGGAGGTCCCACGCACCCCAGCCCTCTGAAGGCACTGCCAAACCCCCCACATTTCAATCAAGGAGCATAACACTCGCAAGCTCAGATTCACACTCGGGAAGCCTAAAGAGGATATTGAGGATAAGGAGACCATTCAGCTTCTGTCCAATTTCATTTTATGGTCACAACCGTTCCGACGCTTACAATTTTAACTAGACTCTGAGAACACTAGCGCGAAAAGATACCTTCCTTTACTTCTCCAAGCATTTGCCTACCAACTACGACTTGCCATCTGACAACGCCATCATGCCCCTTTGTCAACTTAGGCTAGTGGACAACACCCAGCCGGACTGACCCCAGTTACAACTTGGCAAGCAGTAACAAGGGTAAAATGGAGGAGGGGAGGGTCACCTACAGCCCGCTGCTGCTGTGTGGCCCCCAGATTTAAGAGGAATACATCTTTGAACTACAACTGTCCTGTGTTTTACTGAAGCACACGCATAACCTGGATATCCAGATCTCCATCAATCCACGCACTCTCACCTCTCGCACGTCTTGTAGACACTCGAGCACGGCAAGGTTGTTGTTCCACGTCTTCCTTGGGCAGGCACGGCTCACGTCCTCCCGGCAGGCCTCATCCTCAGACAGCTTCCATCCGCCGGGCCCACGCCTCACGGGGGACACGACGACTTGTGGCTGTGGGGCCGCCGCGCCCCCGGCTTTCGGGACATCTACTGCTATGTCATTCCCACGTACCGCCAAAGTCCACAACCCACATAACAGCAGCAGCAGCGCCCACAGCTCCATCCCACGTCCACAAGCCGACATCTTGGAACCAGCCACTGACGCAACTGAAGGAGGAGGAGGAATGGGTGACGTAGATCGTATTTAAGAGTGCACAGTGACGTATACGGAAGAAAAATTTACTCAGCTGCACAACGACTTCGTCTTAGTGTAACTAGCGGCCATTCTGCAGTGTATTCGCCCCTGGACAATTTAAGAGCGAAAAACAAATAAACCACCAATACTCGCAAACCTTTGAGTTTAGGTTTCTATTTATACTTGCAGCACGACTCTTAGATTTTTATAATGCCGTGGTTGAACCCACATTTCAATCCTAAACAAAACAGTGGTCTCTGTCATCGAAATAGAAAATTGTAGAAAACGCAACGGGGTCGCCATATTTGAACGAATCGTGTCTCACAGGTGATATTTGAAATGATTATCTATTACTGCCAGAGCGTACCGAAAGCAGTGCAACTGAAAAAGGAGAGACAAAGAGTAGCAGCTGGTGAATACGGTTGCCTTATTACCTAAGCGAATTCCAGTAAGATTTATTATTGATGTGCCATGCTTATTACCCTGTGATTCCTGGAAAGAGCCAGGATTGCCTCTCGATATTCTAAATGCTAACACTCGGGTCGGTACTTTGACAGTTACATAGCCAAACCACATTTGATAGTTATTAAGATAAGAAGCTTCAGGTAAGTTCAATGAAGTTTATTTCATAGCAGCAGGACACTGCATCAACTGTCTTTCAACCTCAACCACCCGGCTGTTAACCCCACATTCTTCCCCTCATTCTAGATTCATTCTCCTTGCCCCCGTACCGTGACAATTAACGATTTTTTTACGATTAATTATGTCTTTATTTCGATTGTCGAGAATCATAAAAGACGACATACATCAGCAAAACATACAAACTGACTCTATACCACATTATCTAATGTTCCCATAAAAACAGTTAAAATGACCAAAAAAGAAATTTAAAAAAAGGAAAAAAGGTACATATAGTAACATTATATCAGATTGTCTAAAAAACTGATCTTATATCATATAAATAGCTAAAAATCACAGGGGAACACGTGGCATAAAAACAATGACAAATATAAACATGATACATAATATGCTAAAACTGTGAGAAATTGTTAATAATTTATTATAAATAGCCATATTAACAATCCCTCATCTTGTTTGCTCGAATGACCCACAGCCAGCTCAAGAATTTGGCCACTGCTATAATAATAGGATCCTCTGTGTTGGTTTTCAGAATCCTTAAGGCCTCCATAGCTACTCTGATGCCCATATTCTTACAAATGGGTTTCAACCATTTGTGCCTAGGTGACCTATAGGCAGGGCATACAAAGAAAATGTGAGCTAGTGACTCAATCTCGGCTGGACAAAAGGGACATTTGTCATCCGAGGGGGGGTGCCAACTACTGGTGAACTCTTTAATGGGAAGAGAACCCACCCTAAACTGATGATACAGCTTCCTATCATTAGGTCTAGTAATAATGTCCCAGTATGTTTCGAGTTTTGGCTCAAATTTGTGTTCATTAAAAACCCGAGTCAAGGAGCTACATTGGTGATGTGTCAGTTGCTGCAATCTAACCATGCTACAATAAGCGGCTTTCAAATCCTTTTTCGCAGGGAAGATAGCAGTGGCTGGATCCTCCCACAGTTTACTCAGCCCCATACTAAACAGTATAATTTTTAGATTCCTTATCCAAGGGATTTTATTTGTACAACCCAACGACCTAACATCAGAGAAAGCTTGAGCGTACGGAGTAAGCTCCGGAGTAGTCCAGAGCCTTCTCCAGAATGCTACCGGTCTAAACCGTGCCTGGTCCGCTATTTTATTACAGCCCAGATCCAAATATAAAGGCCGCAATGGAGTAGACTGCGGTAGGCCAGTCAAAGCTCTCACAAATTTGTTTTGGGCGACAGCCAAAGGTGTTAAATCATTAAAACCCCATAATTCCGCCCCATACAACAATGATGAACCTATTTTATGGTTGTATATTTTTAACGCAGGGGCTAAGGGCTTGGTCTTAGAGAGCCTATGCTCTTTAAGCAATGCACCTACGAGTTGGGAATGCTTAAGTGTCAGCAGGTCAATCTGGGATTTCCAGCTAAGTTTCTTACCCAGAGTTAACCCTAAATAGGTGAAGGTGTCGGTCTGCTCCAAGGGGCATTATCCATGTACACCCTCCCCCTCACGGCCTTTGACCTATGGAACACCATGAACTTCGTTTTGTCCACATTAACCACTAGCTCATGCTCGCGACAAAAAACCCCAAAACGCTCCAGTGCCACTTGCAACCCCTTCTGGGTTCTGGAAAGTAGCAGGGTATCGTCCGCGAACATGAGCAGCGGTATCTTCATTCCTGCCAGCATTGGAGCATCAGTGGAATGGGATGTAAAGTATTGGACCACCCTATTAATAAAGAGTGAAAACAGGGTTGGGGCCAGTACACACCCTTGTCGGACCCCCTTAGTTACCGGAAACCTTTCGGTAACATTCCCCTGCTTCCCCCAACGAACCTGTGCATAGTTGGTTTCATGCAATTTAACCAGGATACTTAGTAATTCATAGGGCATCCCCAGAGCCTGAAATACACTCCACATTTTGGCACGGGGAACTAAATCGAACGCGGTCTTAAGATCTACAAAGGTCGCGTAAATCGTGCCACCACCAATAGCAACTACCTTCCAATAAACAAGAGCAAACCTAAACACCTGGTCTATGGTACTTATGTGGGGACGGAACCCTGCCTGTAGGGGGGTCAAAATGTCCATCTCGTCTATCCAGGCCTGAATTCTGACTAGGACGAGCCTTGCGACTATTTTTTGGATGGAATCAATAAGGCTTATTGGCCTATAATTGCCTGGCTGGGAACGATCACCCTTCTTAAATATAGGTAAAATTTCAGCACCGAACCAAGTATCCGGAATAGCTGCGCCACTAGCTACTGCATTAGCAAGATATTTTATATAGGGGACCCAGTTCTCTTTGTCCGATACAAACAGATCAGCCGGAATACAGTCTGGACCGGGGCCCGACCTCGCGGGATCGATTTTAGCACTTTTTCCACCTCGATACAAGAAAAGGTGGCACTGGTAGCCAAAACAGGAAGGGGTTGATAAAATCACTACAACTAGTGGCTGAAAACTGTGCCTCAAAATGGGACACCCACACCTCTGGAGCAACATGGTTCGTGGGAACTTGGGATATAACTCCACTGCCCCATTTAACAAGTTGCCAGAAATGCGTCAAATTTCGCTCTTTGCTTGCTACAAGCAAGTCCTGCCATCGGGACTCATCCCAGTCCTTCTTCGCTTGCAATTGGGAAGCCTTATACCTAGCTCTAGCTTTTTTATATCCCCCGCTACATGTGATCTAATAGCCCTAGCCAGTGACCTATAAGCCTCTCTACAGGCTTTATTATACCAGGAGGCTGCCTTAATGAATGGGGCCCTCGTTTGTTTATTTGGTTTAGTAAAAAAACATTTTAACTTCCCAAAGAGCTCATTGTGGACCTCGGGGATAGTGTGGTTTACCGCCTCTTGGGAGGCGCATTCTTGTAGAATAGAGAGTGAGCGGACAACCAAGGATTTCATCTCAGCCACATCACCCTTGCTATCCACCAACCTAGTCCATCTAACTCTCCTCATATCATTGGTAAGTATGGCCTCGGTTAACTTGTCCTCAGCGGCCCTAGAGTCATTACTAGAGGGACCAGGAATCTTTAAGGTTAGAATCAGCGGGTTGTGGTCACTTTCATTCCGCTCCTGGACCACCATATCCAACATAAAAGATCAGAATTCCACATTAAGAAATATGTAGTCAATACGACTACTTCTAGATCCATTGTCAAAAGTGTGAGTACCTTCACTATCTGAATGCGTCCTCCCATTGGCTGCTCTAAGTCTCCTTTCCAAACACATCCCCTTGAGCTGTAAAGCAGCCTCAGTCCACTTTTTAATTGGGCTTAAATTTAGTTGCGGGATGTTCCATTGTGCATCCTCTTCCAGACTAAGATTACCATCTTCGTGGTCGAGGGGCTCAAAAGTGCAATTAAAATCGCCCGCTATTATCAGGTTGCAGCCACCCCCCAGACTACCTAAAAACTTGTCAAGGTGGGCGACAACAGATGATGCTTTACCCCCAGGCGACCCTCTGGCATAGACAATAATTACCAGAACGTCTAACGCGTCGGCCATCCGTATCCGCAATACCATTATGTCGGGACTATCAATGTAAACTTCCTGCACCACACATCCATCTAACTGCCTGACCCAGCATGTGAGTCCGCCAGACGGCCTACCTTTCTGGCCCCTTAGCGCTGGTTTAGAGAAATTAAGATAGCCAGGGAAGAAAATGGGAGCCAAAGACCAAGTTTCTTGAAAAAACTAAATGTCATAATTATCTATAAAGACTGCCCAATCAGTAGAGACAGTTTTGGAAGACAAACCAGCTACATTCCAAGATGAAAAAGACAACGATGGCTGTGCAAGCCCTTTTACAGTAGTGTAAAGATGGTCCGTTTCACCCGTACTACTATTGCCCACCACCACTGACTTACTGGAAAGACTGTTGGAAAACGCTGTAGGGGGTAGGGGTAGCCGAGGGGGTAATAATAGATTCCCTCGTCCTCTCCTCAAGTGCTTTAACCATCCCAGTTCCACAAACAATCCCGGGATCGGCTCGACTAGGACAAACACAACCAGAAACTGAGACATCCCAAGTACGAAATGGCCGTGTATAAGCTAGGGCTCCTGTCTTGGTCGGGCCACCAGGAACTTTATGTCAATCTATTTCTTCCGTGGAAGTTAAAGCATCAAATCGATTGCAAGTGGAGATCTGAAAAGTATGTTGTCCACACAAATTAGGTTCGCCCTCTTCGCTCTATGGCCATTACTCCCTTCTGATTTGTAGAAAAGCCCAACGGGACACAATTGATATCATCCTCCCTGGTATAACAATTGCCCACCCTCTCCAATATGTGCTGAACCAATCTGGGGGATCTAAAGCTAAGAACCACACAATCACCTGGGAGAGACTTGTAGGATTTACCCACCCAAGGAACTCTACGAACCATCTTAAACTCACGAAAAAGAGGTTCCTTAATGCCGGTCCTTACACTCAACAAATGTAGTGCCTTATTTCTAAGCGTAGACCAGTGCTCCTGCACTCCAGAAGGAAGCACTGGGACGTTGGACATAACAACTGTATGTGGCGTGGCTTCCGGGGGTAGATGTAGAAAGGTCTGGGTACTCGGAGGGCTAGAAATGGGGGGCTGATATATCTTCGGGCTAGTAAGTCTCTCTACCTGCCTCTTAGTAGAAAATAAGGGCTTTATAATTTGAGGTCGATTGTCAGGTTGTGTTACCTTAGTGACAACACCTGACAAAGATGGAGAGCAACTTACACTGCTGACCGGGCCCCTAGATACTCCCACTGGCCTCTCATTCAATTGTGTTGGAAGCCCACCCACCGTTGTCCCATTGGAATTGTTTAGAGGAGATTAACAATGCCCATCTCTATTTTACCAAGTCTTTTCTTCAATCAGGGACAACTTCTTTATTATGGGGTCGATCAGTGCCGATAATTTAAGTACTATCCTAGTACAAAGATCTCCTCGTTACTCTAGTGGGAGGAAACACATACATCCACTGGGCAAGGCTGGCTAGTTGAACCGCTACTAGCCATCATGTTACTAATGCTCACGATAGGCTCCCCTTTACGTTTGCCAGATCTAAGGGGCATATGATTATTTTTTAATGGTCCTCGGGCTTTCCGCTTTTTAGACGATGGTTCAACAATATTGACATGACTAGGCTTCTGACCACTGATAGATACCAGAGAGGTATTAAGAGGACTTTCCATATTTCCTAAGTTAGAGGAGAGAGATATCGTTTGACTGCTGTGGGGTAGGGGAGACGAACCGCTCTGCTGGTCAGTGGCTTCAAAAGCAACTAACTCACAGCACGGAAAAAGTGGAGATGGTCCAGGGATACTGACGGAAACTACTGGTTCGA
This sequence comes from Calotriton arnoldi, assembly GCA_963921515.1. Taxonomy (NCBI): domain Eukaryota; kingdom Metazoa; phylum Chordata; class Amphibia; order Caudata; family Salamandridae; genus Calotriton; species Calotriton arnoldi. The sequence continues at coordinate 178,236 of CAWUFW010001269.1, read as the reverse complement.
GCGATAGCCTACGTTCAGTGAGCTGAATTTGATGATTTAACACTGACTCTGCCCTGGTAAGAAACGCATCAAGGGTCCCCACTACCCCCACACCCGCTATAGGTTTGCGTTTGTTCATAATGTCCAAGCACCACAACTAAAATTGCCCTACTCACTACTCCAACCCACACAGCCACACAAACTAAATGTCAGAGGGGTGGCCCAGCTCGGCCTTATCCGGTCTCTGACGGGCCCGCCCTTGGCCCGGGCTTCGACCGGGCTACGTCCCGCGCGCGTCCCGCGCCGCGGTGGGAGAGGCAGCGCTATAAGCGCCATGACAAGCGCCTCCCCCTCACGGCAGCACCTGTGGCAGCAGCAGAGAGTTCTGGGACCTGTAGTCCCCTTCCGCAATGTTGGACCCCTTGCGGGAAGCCTGGCACAGGAGATGTCGGCCCTGGGACTCCTATCCCACCAGGACGTACGGAGCGTGCAGCGAGGAAGTTAGGGCGACCAAAGGTAAGTGAATACTCCCGCGCCGCGGGGGGAGAGGCAGCGCTATGAGCGCGATGACAAGCGCCTCCCCCTCACGGCAGCACCTGTGGCAGCAGCAGAGAGTTCTGGGACCTGTAGTCCCCTTCCGCAATGTTGGACCCCTCGCGGGAAGCCTGGCACAGGAGATGTCGGCCCTGGGACTCCTATCCCACCAGGACGTACGGAGCGTGCAGCGAGGAAGTTAGGGCGACCAAAGGTAAGTGAATACTCCAAGACAATCACATATAGTCATACTAATGTTGATTCTCATTGCTGTTGGGGACGGGTTTGACGTTTCTGCAGTGCAGTTCTTATCATTTTGCTGTTTAATTCTTTGTAACCGATCTCTCAGCCTTCTCCTCTCCTTTGGATGATAAGGTATTAGCTGTTACCCAAGCGTGCAGCAGCAACTGGTAAATGATAGGACAACTCTAAGCACAGCTATAAGTATAATAGTTCCAATAACGGGCCAAGAGAGGTGGCCCAGCCCAGCCTCGTTCAGGCGCGGACGGGCGCAGATGGGCCCGCCCTTGGCCCGCGCGCGTCCCGCGCTGGATTTTGTAGCGCCTCCTGGTGCTCTCTCGTGACGTTGGCGGACAAGCGCCGCAAGACTGAGGGCAGGCTGGACGATGTAGTCCCCTGGGACCGTGTGGCAGCAAACAGGCAAACGGCAGTAATTCGCGGGACCCGCGCAGCAGGAGCCCGCGGCTGATTTTGTAGCGCCTCCTGGCGCTCTCTCGTGACGTTGGCAGACAAGCGCCGCAAGACTGAGGGCAGGCTGGACGATGTAGTCCCCTGGGACCGTGTGGCAGCAAACAGGCAAACGACAATAAACATTACATCCCAACACATCTTCCTCCTTTATAACTTCAAATTCAACATACATAGAACATTGATATATTCGTACATTTTACAACCTATACTCACAATGAATGTGAAATCACTTCTTATCTTTCCTAAATTATGCACAACACACGTATATATAATCATAAATACTTGCAACACATAACTATGCATGTTCTACATCAAAATGGAATTTATTAGGTAGTCTAGTTTTCCTTAATGAGCTTTCCCGCCTTTCTTTTTCTTTTCTCACATCACTTGTGCCATTCATCCTGCCTTCCTTCTTACCACATAACTTAACTTCACCATTAGGAAACAGGTTACTGCTATTTTATCTTTGTTACACCATTTGCCATCCTCCAATCTCACTGCACTTTTCCTTATTTCCAACACTTTTTAGGCTCAGAAAGTTTGGACTCACCCTTTGGAATGATTCTTGGGCATTTCACTCTCACATAATCTCCTACAGCCACCATCAACTCCTTCTTACCCTTGCCCACACACTTGTGTTGCGCTTGAACATACTGTGTACTTGTACTCTTTTCTTCTCCTCATCCTCAATGTTTTCTCTAGATACAGCAAATTCCCCATTGATTCTCTCAACATATTGGAAGCTGGCACACGTCCTCTCAACAATACAAAGGGCGAAACTTCTGTGTCGGCGTTCGCAGTGGTCCGAACCGCCCACAACAATTTTCTCAACTACAACTTACAATTTAAACCACTGGCCTTAGCACATTTTCCTTGATGACTCTGTTAAATCTCTCGACAAGACTATTACTCCTTGGGTGATAAAGTTTTGGTATGTATTATTCCCAAGAACCTCGAAAATTCCTTTAATTGTGAAGATGTAAATTGGCACTCATTATCAGTCAGGATTTCTTCAGGAATCCCTTCTTTGGCAAAAATAGACTCCAAAAACGTAATGATCTTTAAGGTATTCAGACCCCTTACATACTTCACTTTAGTCAATGATAACTATGCCATATTCATGAGTTCCTCCAGATAACACAATTGGGCCAATAATGTCAATGGCTAATTTGCTCCATGTCTCCACTTGGAACCTTGACTGCTTCCACAGGACTTGGAACAGTCACCTCTGACTTGTCACTGATAGCACAACTCATACAATCACTTACATTACCTCCTCGTAAGTCTTCCTCGCCACCAGAGTTACAGAGTGACTCCACCAGTTCCACACCAGAACCCTCCAAAGGAAAGTCAGCATCCCATGCCGCCCTGTCGTGTAGCTCCTATAGTACCCCTGCAGGACCTGCGCGTTTGGATAACATATACTGCAGGCTTGGTGGCAGACTGACTCCGTGCACCCCCACCGTATATGTTAGCCTGGTTTGCATTAGCTAGCTCGCAGTGCCACTAGTGTCTCCTCTTATCGGGGAGAGATTCGTTTCTGGCAACCTTAGACCAAGACAACCCTGATTCCCTCAGAATCGTGGAAACAATATACTACCTTTCGCTCAGTCACTCGTGCTCACTTATTCGGTTTGTCTCAGAGAGTTACACAGAATAAACAGTCGGGCGTTTCAATAAGTATTTATTGAACAGTTGTTATTCTAGTGTAAAATATATGTGCTGCGGTAACCAGCAGACAATAGCAGAGATATATTATCAGCAGTACAATAAAAGCAAAGGGATAGAACAGTTCTACCATATTGCGATAATCATGAGTACATACATGAATATAAAAGCATTATGCAAGTTCGCATACTCCTACTATGCCTAACTAGATGTACCTGAGTGTACCTAGCATATGTGTGTAGGTCTAAAAGCCAAGAATCCTCCTAGGATTTAGTCGAACCCCCATACCTGAATAGAGAGAGTGGGGGACACCGTCCTGGTCTCGAGTTGGACACCCCGTCCGGGTTGTGTCAGACCACTGTCAGCTGGAGCGACTGCATGCAGGAGCCTCAGCGTCTCTGGTCAGTGTGTCAGCATGGAAGTCTCGGTTCCCTCTATCTTACCGGGGCAAGATGTGGTGTATTTATACCCTAAAGAGTCTCGGTCCTCAGTATGGTTTGTATTGGACATGAGGAAGACGTCAGGGGTGAACTTTGTACATACATATTATGCCGGTGGTGTATTCTTAGAAAGCCATGCATAATTAATGAGTACAGTGTGGGCCTGTGTTTGGAAGAACCCTGCTGTATTCAAAACCACAGGATAGATAACGTTCAGCCCTCAGAGCTCGTTGTGTACTAGCTGGGACCAATGTAGGTGAAAGATCATGCCTATACAAGTAATCCTACTATAATAGGACATGTACAGTTGTGACCATAATTGGGCATATGCGGCCATGACCATAATAGGGCAAGTGCGAATATGACCATATTAGGGTAAATATGAATACGTCCATTTTAGGGCATGTACGAACGGGTCTACATTTAGGGCCTCTATGCGGGATATAACACCCACTCCTCTTCCGAACTGGATAAAAATTACCATACTTAAAATCTGGACAATTTAAAAACAATTTTTAAAAGCAAGTAAAAACATGGTTCTAAAAAATCGTTAAAACTTTTTGGTGCTAAAAAAAAAAAAGTTTAAATTCAGCTTTTTCTAGTTGCCACTTTATTTGAAGAGTTTTATATAGCGCTGGCTAGACCCGGAGGTATCAAAGCGCTTTACATAAGGAAGTGGTTACAACAGAATATTGTTACATAGTTACATAATTTCCTAGAATAAAAACATAGCATGGAGAAAGACATTATTACAAAAATACATCCGTTACTAGAGCATAAGAATAAAATATAAACAGGTCCAAGGAGCAAGGATGGTAGAGGGGTAAAAGTAAAGGGTTAAGAGTACATAGCAAGTCAGGACGACTGGTAATGGAGAAGAGAACTTTTGTGGATAAACAAAAGTCAGAAGACAAGTTGAACAAAACTGGAGAGGGTCCAGGGATCCACAAACAAACCGGTGCCGGACTTCATCACTGGGTGGGGCCGAGAGTTGGAAGTGGACGGGGTGTCCCATCAAGTCGAAACACGAAGAGCACGGTGAAGCCGAGCAAGAGGGGCAATAACCAAACCAGAGGCAGAGGGAGCTGGCTAGTGGCAAGGAACAGTCAGGGGCACAGCCAAAACCGCAAGATGGAGGCACCAAGGACTCGGACCCCAAGAGTTACAAAGACAAGATGGCGGGGCTGCGTGAGTGCAAAAACCTACCCCAAAGGCAGAGCTGAATGGGGAAGGCAGCAGCTTGGCACTGGAGGGAGGCAAGGTCGAAAATCGCTGCTCTCTCCTGGGTAGTCCACTGCAGGGGAAGAGAGCGCGGGCGTCCAGGCAGCAGCCCCAGGAAGTGGAAAGGCAACAGCCGGTCAGGAGGACCAGCAACTCTGCACTCGCGTTGGTTCTCGTTCCAGCGCAGCAGGATGCCCAGCAACCCCGTCTTCGATCCGGAAAGACAGGCGATGGCCGGAGGAGAGCGTCCCCGCCAATTCCCCAACAGCCACCACGGAAGAAAGAAACCCCTCATCAGGGCATCATCAGGAAGACGGGGAAGAGGGAGGCACGCAGGAGAGGCGAGGAGAGACTAAGCCCGATGCCCGGCTGGGTAGGTGACGGCCGCGGCGGCGAAACCGGAGCCAATCTCCCCTACAGCTGTCTGGCAGCTCCACCGGGCATCGGCCATGGTTGCTCGAGCTCCGCAGCCTGAAAACAACGATCCCGCAATCCTCTGAAGATCTCGAGCCGATATGCGGGAGATTGGAGAAGATGAAGACCGCTGTCGAGCAGGACCCCAGGTGAGCAAGAGGGTCCAGGGGGAGGAAGAAATCGGGGGATTTAAGCCAAAAAGGCAATCCCTGGCCGGGAGCTCCCGGCCGGAGCTCCTCATCCGTCGGCCATCTTGTGCAATGGTTCTTAACTTAAAACTTAATGCCACTTAAAAGTCAATATCGTCTCTCTATAGAAGTTGTATTACCATAAGCAGGAGAAGGCCATGCTTTTCTCAAGCGAAAGTGTCAATGTAAGAAAATGTTCCAAATTTAGATCGTTTATTTTGAAACGAGTGAAGAAGCCGAATTCTTTCCCAGGACCCGATGAGCCAATTCAAGATTACGCGTCCTGGCTGGGAAGCTCAATATTATCGGTGTCAGCTGCTGTAGATGACAAATCCAACGCCTCACAGAGAACGTCAATTGCACATAGATGGAATGTAGTACTGCTAACAGTCGGTGCTGCGGCAGCTTGTGCGGCAGTTGTAACCTGGGTGCCTGTGGAGGAGTCACCTAACCCAGCAGGAGCGAACGGCACCTGTGGATTCTCCAGGAATGCATTCATCAGAATCTGAAGCCGCTGAGGACAACGCAGAGCGTGGGCCTTTATGGGGTCCAGCATTGCATCCGTGTCAGGAGGCGCATCTGATGGAAATGTTAAACAAAGATCCAACGTGCATTCTTCTCCGCAGAACAGGCATCGAAGCACAGGTAAGATGCAGTCTATCCAGACTGGTCTAAATGATAGAAACCAGGAGGCATTGAGTTCTCGCAGGCAAGAAATGCCCAGAAGTTGTACCATGCGTTCACAGTATTTCCGCTCCAGGAGCGTGTTCACCGTTCCCTCGGGAAGTGGGCCGTCCATTGCGTAGCAGCAATATTACAATCAGGATTCCTGCGATTAGGAACAGGATGAGCGGGAATCCTCCAAATACGCTTCCCAATACGGAGTGTATAAAATTTGGGATCACTCCGAGGACTGTCTGAAAGGTGCTTAACAGTCCGGACCCTATGGTCTTAAATAGGTGTACAATTCCGCTCGTATCAGACATATTGAAGATACGTCCCACCATTTCTGCGAAATGAATGGGGCAGTTTGTACGTACGAGTGCCTGTATCTCGGTCGAGGTCCTTGCAACTTGAAGTTCATAGGTTTCTCGAGCGGAGGTTAAGGACACGGGTTGCTGTAAAAGCATGGCTTTCAATCTGCTCAGAGTATCAAACTGTATAAAAGAAACATTCAGCGAAGGCCATAGCGGCGCCTCCCCGACTGTGTTCAGTGGCGGAAACAATACTTGCATACAGCAAGTAACCCTGGAGTTAACAGTGACTAGATATGCGAAGCCCGGAAGCATCCCACAGCAACCTTGATCATTTAGCATTAAGTAACTCCCATTCGAGAGCAGCTGGAAAACCGGCGTGATCATGGCCGCTGGGGTCCCTGACATGTGACAAGATAACTTCGCTACTGAACCACTGCAGGCTCCGTGCAGAGAAATATCCTGACACATGAGAGAACCGCTCAAAGCGTTCTTGCAGTTTGTACCACTCAGATACACTTCTCGATCCCCATTCCGGCATTGGTATCTATATGGTAACTCCCAAGTTTCCTCGATGTATCCCTTACCCATTTTCACATATTTGCCTGCCTGCCTTTGCTCAAGGCACTATTGAAACTGAAACGTAGTGACCGGCAGAGTGATTTGGCCATGAATTAGCCATTCTGTTGATGGTGATTCGGCTACAGTGAATGGTAACCTTTCCAGTTTCTCAATACGCAGCATTGTATATTTGGCTCCCCTCTGTGCCATTTCTGTCTGTTTATCAGTTAGATTGTATTCTGAGAACAGAGACGTGGTGTTTATAAAACGCCATGGCACATAGCCTGCACGAAAAGATTGCAGCGTCCAGCTTAATAACATAATAGAACGTAGCTGAGATTGCCCATGTTGTAACAAGGCCAGATCTTGTTTTAATATGTCGATCGCCGAGGACACAATGTTGCCTAAGGAGTAAATCCTGGAGGTCAAAGTAGTTAACCCATTATCCACTACTGCCAATGCGTTTTCTAAGTTAATACGGTCTATCTCTCGTATCCTTTCTGCGGGCTCTTGTTGGGATATTTTCCAGTTTTCATTATAGTAGGCATAAAGGCCTGCATATATGAAACGTTTCTGACGTTGTTTCTTGGGACCTTGTAGAAAATCTCTAAGATCCATGTCAGATGTGAGTACGGTCAAGTGGTGCTTTACTTCTGTCAGTGTTGAGGTCTCTAGCCAATCAAGGCACAACTTCCCAACACTATAGGATGTCACTACCCCTGGGTGTTGTCTTTGTACATAGCGTGGATCTGGCCTATGGATACTAAACCCTTTGGTTGTATTCATAAATCTCTGTTGACATTTGTTTGTGTCAACGGGCCAAACCAGCCATTCTGTCCAATCAGGATCTGATCTGTTGTACTGGAAAATGTCATCTAATCCTACCCCTTGTGTAGTTGAATTCTGCCGCCCACCCATCTGCGATGGTGTTGGAAACCCCGGTGTGTTAATTTCCTTTCCTTTGGCTAAACCAAGACAGGTTGTTTGTTGCACAGTTTCATTCAGAAATAAAATCTGCTGCCGAATGATGCATGCTCTAAAAAGTGCTTCTATTCCCTGGACTTGCCAGTCCCTAGAACCCCAGATCGATTTGGAATCTATTGTGTCTTTCCATAGATCGAAACCCTGTTTAGACAACTGGTTCAGAAAGGATGCAGAGTAAATATGTTTGGTGTTTGTCAAAATAATTTTCTAAGCTGAATTTTTCGCCACTTTATAATAAAATGACTTCGGGTCGGATGTGTTAAACCCTGAGAAGTATGTGAATTTCTGTGCGAATGCTTGCGAACTACCTTTCGGTGGTGTTGGGCAGTGTTCCCACTGGTGGTACTCAAATACATTTCTAGGTGTTATAGATTTGTGTAAGAAATGATGGCCATATTGCTGGTAACAGTACAATGTATCATAGTCTGAAGTACCTTCTAACATTTCATTGTTCGGAAATGCTGCAGTTTTTTCTAAATCAGACATCATAGCATTTACAGTTTCAGTGTCCCAATCATCAGAAAATGTACTGGAGGTAATTGTTAAAAGCAAAACGACAATCGTGAACATTACCTGCGCCATCTTGTCTGGTGGAATTCTATGTGCACATAAGTTGCAGTCATTTTAATCTATCACAGCCATTTTGTACTCTGTTGGTCACCTTTGTTTCACCCTGCCCTTACTAGCATCCCTCTGACCCGCTGACCGACCTGAGTACGTGTGCTGGGGGCTATAAACTCTATTTGCCGCAACAAACCTCAGCGCCACTTGCTGCCACAAACTCGTTTTTCCTCTCATCTCTGTTTTCAGGCAAACCTTTGGACACTCTACCCCTCACTGCACCTAGTTACACAAACAGGTTCCAAACACCAAATAGACTCTTGCAACATGATTTATTGCACTGCAAACAGCAAGACTTGTTGTTACCAACAATGGGACCTGTTTTTATCAACAGAACGGACTCTTAGATCTGGCCGGTCTCACATGTTTTAGACCCTGAAGCAAGGTCCAGCTGCAAGATAAGATTGTTTGACCTGGGTGGGAAGAGAATTACTGTTGGGCTTGTGTGACAACCTGCCCGGGGCGGGGACCCCAAGCTTGTGTAACCATGTTGATGAAACCAATGCATTGTGTCAAACCTGTATAAAAGGAAGAGCCAAAGGAGTTATCAGCAGAACACCTCCCTCAGACATCCCGGTGTCTGCAGTTGACGTGATCTCCTCATGAGAAATAAACCTTTTTCTTGTCTTCCAGTTTCCAGCGCTTGCCTCATTATTTTGATAGCGAACCCAAAGTGAATTAGAGGTGGAACCCTGCACCAGGCAGCATTGAGGGTCTTAGAAGACTCGCTGCCTTTCACAAATTGGCGCCCAAACGTGGGGGCCCATCAGCGATGCGTGGGTCCGGTAGAGAGGTCCTAACGACGGAGTGAACGACTAAACGATTGGGGTATACCTGCCTGAGAAGACCCTTGTCTGGCTGCCGATCGACTGAACTTCACCGGTTCCGAACGGACCTCTCTCGAGTGACCTGCGGTCCTGACTGGGACCTTAGAGGAACGCCGCATTGATTGTTGGAGTGAGAGGACAACCAGGCGCTGGAAGGGGAAGATGAAGAACCGTCCATACGGTCCGGGTAAGGTCGTGAAAAAAACCCGACTTAAATTGATTGATTGATTAGTTTGATTGAAATACTAGTATTCCTTTTTTGATATTGAGTTATTTGCGACATTTCCCTGCTTGCAAACAACGAAGAATAGGAATATTCTCTCTCTTTGCAGGCAGCGAAGGACAGGTAGTGCAGACTTTTTGTCTAAATTGATTGATTGAGATATTCATTTTTGACCGATAAATACGTCATGCCTGTTTTCTCTAGATTGTTTGATTGTAATTGTTTTGGACCAGACCGTTCGTTAGAGGTCAGTCAGCCGGCACCGCCGGAAGGCACCCCTAACAAGGACATGTACGTAAAGTATGGATTAGCCACCGTAGCTTATAGCAAACTATGGCATAAATACACTAGGAAGGACCGGGTAAATCAGTGGCCACTGACGGGATCTTTCGATCCCGCTAAAATAGAAACGTTAGAATTAGCTCTCCACAAAAAGAAAACTAGACCAGCCATGTTTGGCAGTTTTGGTTTATGGCGAAAAGAGGCAGCTCAAAGAAAGAAAAGGGACGAAGCTAGACAAGATAAAGAAACGCGAAAATCAGCTTACCAAGCCTGTAAAAGATTAGAAGAAAAACTAAAAGAAAAGGAAATCGATAAAAAGGAACAGGAATCAAAAATATCAGGTCAATGCCCTGTTAGAACGCCCTCGACTCTTTACCCCAAGTTACCAGCAAAACAAAGGGTAGATGATGATTTATTGTTAGGTCCCCCAATCATATACATGCCACCCCCTTACGCCCCTACTCATCCCGTAGTACAACGCCAGGACCACCAAAGTATAGCCGGAGATGGCACGATCGCCTCAGTCTCCACCGCCTCTGCTCCCACTGAGTCACCCACACCAAATGCCTCATCAAAGGATACAGTAGTAGAGGTAGGCTCAAAAGAAAAAGGAGCGCCCAGGGTCCCGCGATTAAGTAAAAATGAGCGAGCAGGCATTGATAAAATAGTTAAATCCCTCATAGATAGGAAGGAGACAGAAGAGTATGTAACTGACATATGCAACTCCTATGTTGAAAACCGCAAACGATACTTTATTGTACGTCTCTGTTACCACACTCTTACTGCATATGAAGAGAAGTACCAAGATGTAGGGCCCGAGCGGCTAGTGGCTCTCTATAGGAAGGTAGACACCGGAGATGAAGGCGACAACGATGTTACAGAACTCTTTTCATCCACACTGGAGGTATTCCGTCACCTCGTGGAACAAGGACGGATAGATAAGGACAGGACATCTAAGATAGCAGGACCCCGGTGGAAAAACAAGATAGCATGATGCCGATAAAAGAAGCTGCCCCTTATTGGGTACCTCCTAGAGGACAAGGGACTCATGACGATATGAACCATCAAGACGCTAGAGGAAGGGTAGTCTACAATTGGGTGTATCAACCATGGGACAGACAGGACATTTTGACGTTCCGTAAATCTTTACCGGATTTACGAAAGAACCCCACCGCCTTTTACACCGAGCTAGGTACCGCTCTGGGATCAACAATAACGACACTTGCCGACATAGACTTGTTCTTCGGGTTATGTTTGCCAGCAGATGTGTGGAAACAGATTAGGAAAATAGACCATACCGAACTGCTTGGTCATACCTGGGAACAACTCAACACACTAGATAAACAGCGGAACCCTGGTCAAAAACCGGTTAAAGCAATATTGGACCTCCCTGACAAAATAGTGCAGAAAGTGAAAACGCTGATCCCAGAGAAAAGATAGACTGGTCCATAGTAACCGCGTGCCGCCAGAAACCACAAGAGGATGTCTCAGAGTATTTCTCCAGATTTGAAACGGTGTTCTCCGATTACAGTGGACAAGACATGTCCACCGCAACCGGACACCACTTATTTGTGCAGAACTATGTCAAAGGACTACTGCCAGATGTATCCCAGAAATTACAAGCCAGCGAAAGTAGTTGGGCAGCATCTAAACCGGCGGCCATTCTCCAAATGGCCCAGTACTCTGAGCATCAGAGAAACGAAAATGACAGGGCTACAGAAAGGAAAAAGAAGGACTTGAAGGAAAGGGTAATGGTAGCACAACTCCAGGGGGCGAATACAGGAAGGGAGCAATATAGGGGAGGATACTAGCAGAATACCCCTACAGTACAGCCACCTAGAAACAATTAATCGACATCATATGTAGGACGCCAAGACCTAGGACAGGATCAATGTGCATTTTGCAAAGAATATGGACACTGGAAAACCCAATGCCCGGCTTTGTTAGGAGCTGGTAGGGGCAGAGGGGCGAGGGAAATAGCAAGTGGACAGAGAGGAAGAGGACGTGGGAGAGGGTACGCGAGTGAAGCAAACTAGGAAAGGCCAGGTAGAGTGAACACATTCGACCATCCCAAACAGAATCAGTACCAACAGACAGATTATGACAATACGTACGACTTTGCATAGGACAGCCAGGGGCAAGGGAGGGATCCAGTCGAGCTCTATGTTGATCAGCAAGGCCCTTATGTTACCGCTGAGGTCCTGGGCACAAAGTCGCCATTTCTGGTAGACACGGGAGCAACACGTAGTGCACTATCCAAACGACTGATTCCAAGGGCACCCTTGTCAGGCTCACATGTGACCTCAATAGGATTTGACGGTACGCCCTCCACCAACCCTTTGTCCCGACCGATCTCTTTTAACCTTGACAACAATAGCCTCGAAACGACATTCCTCCTCTCTTCCAACACCCCAGACGCCATTATGGGTCTCGACCTTTTGAAACACTTCCATGCGACTATCAGATGCTCACCAGACGGAGTGCGTGTCGTCCTGTATGACAACCCCCAGCGCCATAGAGAGAACCCTTCTCAGCACATGTTTCCCATCTCCGAGACTGACGCATCCCTACTGGACACTTTGCCATCACACTTATGGGCTAGGGCTGATTCAGACGTAGGACGAATGATGATTGACCCAGTACACGTAACAATACGACAGGACACAACCCTACCGAAAGTACCGCAGTACAAAATATCGCCAGAGGGTGAGAAGGCACTGACAGAGATCATACACTCTTTGGTAGAGGCAGGGGTGGTAGAGGAAGTAGTGAGCAACGTTTGTAACAGCCCCATACTACCGATTGTAAAGAGACAGGGAGAGGGAGACGGAAAAGCCTACCGCTTCATCATTGACCTGCGGGAGGTAAACAAAATCGTAGTGCCACAATACCCAGTAGTTTCCGACATCACGACAATTTTGACTTTAATCCCCTCCACTGCCACCACCTTCACTGTAATTGACCTCAAAAACGCATTCTTTTCCATACCTAAACACAAGGACAGCCGCTATCTATTTGGATTCACCCTAAACTCCCGTTCGTACAGATTTTGCAGAGCACCTCAGGGGTACACTGAGAGCCCAAGCATCTATAGCCAGGCGCTTAAAAGACAGTTGGACGCCATACAATTGCCAGATGGAGTGGCACTAATACAATATGTAGACGACATCCTTCTAGCAGCGGACACCATACCAATAGCCGTCACAGCCACCATCAAACTACTCCATTTTCTTGCTGAGAATGGTCACAAGGTCTCCCGAAAGAAATTGCAGTTCTGTAAATCACAAGTGACCTATTTGGGTCACCTTTTATCCAAAGAAGGGAGGAAACTCACGCCTGACAGGATCCAGACAATTCTAGACACCCCTGTCCCCAAAGATCAGAAACAAGTCCGCTCTTTGATAGGTCTCACTTCATTTTGCCGACAGTGGTTACCGAACTTTAGCCTCATTGTCAAACCCCTTCTCTCCCTCCTAGCTAAAGACATCCCCTCACCTCTCCCCTGGACCCCCGAATGCCAGTCAGCCTTTAAAGAACTATGCAATGCCCTTTGTTCAGCGCCTGTCCTAGGAACCCCGGATTACTCCAAACCATTCTTCCTCTACACGCACGAGAGGGAAGGATGTGCATTGTCTGTCCTAACACAATCAATTGGTCACAAACAACGCCCTTGTGCATATTTCTCTGCCACCCTCGATCCAGTAGCCAGAGCGCTGCCAGCGTGCCTGCGCGCTGTGGCAGCTGCAGCAGTATCAATACGCCAGAGCGAAGGAATAGTACTCTCCAATCCAGTCACTGTTTTAGTACCCCATGCAGTCGACACACTACTAAACCAGACCAAAACCCAACACTTGACTAGCGCCCGACTGACAGGATATGAGTTGACCCTGCTAGCACCGCACATTACCCTAAAGCGATGCACCACCCTCAATCCAGCCACACTGTTACCCCTACCCGAAAATGATCCTAGCGTGACTCCACTACACGACTGTGTGACATTAACCGATGAACAAACAAAGAGTAGAATAGATCTCAGAGACACCGCCTTTCTAGAACCAGATGGAGAACTATGGGTGGATGGTTCGTGCATCAAACTCCCCGACGGCACCACCTCAGCTGCATACGCTGTCACCACAGCCCGAACCGTTCTGGAAACAGCCCGTATTCCCCAACGTTCAGCCCAGGCTGCAGAACTCATTGCCTTCACACGAGCATGTATCTTAGCGACTGACACGACAGTTAACATATACACCGACAGCCAATATGCCTTCGGGGTGGTTCACCATTTTGGGATCTTATGGAAAGAAAGAGGGTTCCTGACTTCACACGGTACACCCATCCTGCATGGAGATTTAGTCTCCGCCTTGACGCAAGCAGTCCTCCTCCCCAAGAAGTTAGCAGTGATAAAATGCCAAGCACATAGGAAAGTGACTGATCTCATTGGACAGGGAAATGCACTAGCAGACGTTACTGCCCGAGCCACGGCAGGAGACAGAACTACGACACGAATGTATGTGACCAGGTCACAAGCTGAACGATGGACTGACGCTAGGACCACTGTAAGGGACATACAGACTACAGGCACACAAGACGAATTGACCGAGTGGGAAAAGGTGGGACTAAAAGACGAGGAAGATTGCTGGAGAACTAAAGACGGAAATAAATGGCTGTTACCCAATGCCTACCTCATCCCCATATTGACCATGGCACATTTACCAGCACACATAGGCTCCACCCCCATGATTGAACTAATCACCAGAGTATGGCATAACGTCAAGATAGCAGAATCTGCAAAACGCCTAGTACAACAATGTATAGTCTGCCTACAACACAACCCAGGGAAGGGGACAGTAGTACCACGGGGAGGGTTTGGAGTCCCTGACCACCCCTTTGAAATCCTTCAAATGGATTACATTCAACTAGAGAGATGCCTTGGTCTAAAATATGTCCTGGTGGTTGTGTGCGCTTTTAGCAAATGGGTGGAGGCATATCCCACCCGCGACAATACCGCCTTAGCCACTGCAAAAGTATTGCTGAAAGAATTCTTCCCCGATACGGCCTTTGCAGAATTTTATGGAGCGACAACGGCCCCCACTTCGTAGCCGAGGTGATACAGAACATACTGAGAGGGTTGGGGGTAAAACAAAAGTTCCATGCCGTCTTCCACCCCCAATCAGCGGGCCTGGTAGAGAGACACAATGCAACGTTGAAACTAAAACTAGCCAAAATAGTTGCCACGACCGGGTTGAAATGGCCCGACGCCCTCCCATTGGCATTGTTATCGATGCGCTCCACCCCAACCAAACACCGACTGACCCCGTATGAGGTGGTCTTCGGCAGGCCTATGAGCATTTGGGCGGCACCAAGACCCACCTCCATTAACGATGTCCCGAACATATTAATGTCGGATTACTTGCATAAATTGACAAACGAGCTAACAATTATCCACCAACAGGTGCAGCAAGCCTTGCCTGTCGTATCCAGGGGCCCGGGACATGAAATAAAGCCAGGCGACCATGTATTGATTCGCAACTTCCAAAGAACGAAGAATCTGGAGCCTAGGTGGACGGGCCCCTGGCAAGTCCTGATCACCACCCGAACTGCCCTCCGAGTGGAAGGAAAACGAAACTGGCTGCACGCTCATCATTGCAAACGAGTCCCTCCAACCCTGGCAACCTGTGAAGGGGTGGAGGTACAAGAGGAAGTACTCGCGAGAGACCGACCAGCTCTGAGTTGCTACCCACAAGAAGACACCCTCGAACTATCAGAATTTCCCGACCCCACGGTGCCATCCAGGAAAGGGTACAACCTAAGATCGACGAAAGGAGGGAGCTCCAACGACCAGGCCACTACCTAAGTCAAGGTCTCAGATCAGTAGCACAGTCAAACAACGCTACCAGGAAAGCGCCAGACAAAAGTCTGTGGTCCTAACAGTTGTTGAGCTCCTCGAAGATGATGGAAGAAACTGAACACCTGCAAAACCACCGCAAAGACACCAAGACTGCTAACCTGCACAGCACAAAGACAATTGCACTTGTAGCCGCATTTCTCACCTGTCTCCTGCTAATGGTCGCACTCTGGATCATTGAAGAGAATGCACCTGCATACAGAACATTGTCACCCACCATGCAACCAACCACCAAGAAAGAACACTACCTGGTATCACTACCGCCACATCTCCGAGAACGACGCAAAGAATTCTGGAATAATTATTTTGTGCAGATGTTGCACCAGCACAATCTTGCCACCAATGCTACCAACTGTTGGGTCTGTGGGCTGTTACCACATGCCACTGAACATTCCATCCCTTTCATCCCTTCGCCCTTTTCTATTCACGGATCTTGCCTTGCCTGGATGACTCTCCTACAAGAAAGTTACAAAGACAATGCCACTTCCGACGGAACAATCGCCCAGTTCTACAACGAGTTCTGGCGAAACAAAACAGGAAGGACAGCCGCCCCCTTCTGCCCACACACCTTCAATGCGACATTCCAGATTAATGTCCCCTCCAAAGAACGAGTGGAAATGCAAGTGTTCAATAATCCTAACAGAGCCACATTTTCCTACCTGAAGAAAAGAACTGCTGCAACACTGACTGTGGCCCTATCTGTGGTGAACGTATCTGGCCTTGTATGCATTGAAGGCCGTGGGACTAAGAATGTGGGTCACAGCACCTGTAGCATTGTAAGGACTTTGAACACTGCCAACCCCCCAGCGCTTGTTGCATCACCCAATATGTACTTTGTTTGTGGAACCAAAGCCTACACCTGGCTCCCAAGAAACTGGGGGGGCACGTGCTACATCGCCTTTGTTTTGCCACCAACCTACACAGCTCCTGCAGAGCATCATCGAGAAAAGCGTTCTAAAGACATTGATCAAGCAGACTCTGCCTCATCACAGTTCCTCGACGCAGCAAAAGGGCTCGTCCCGCTATGGGGTCCGATGTCAAACAGCCGAGCCATCAGACATCTGTCCCAAGCGGTAGAGACCGCCCTGAACGTCACTGCTGGCATCCTCACCAACAACACTGATGAGCTCCAAGCGATCCGTCTGGTTACCCTGCAAAATCGCATGGTCCTGGACATGGTACTAGCGGACCGTGGAGGAGCATGCCGTATCATCGGTGCCAGCTGCTGTGTATACATTCCTGATAATTCACCTTCTGTCTATGAAGCAATCGAACATCTCCATAGACTATCTTCAGAAATTCATCAAGGATCAGAGACTTGGACAATTGGAAGTTGGCTTTGGGGCATCTTGAAGGAGTTGGGTTGGAAAATATCAATGATTCTCTTGGTCCCAGTATTGACAATATGTGGTTGTTGTTTGGGTATACACTGTATACCACCTTTGTGTTCTCTTTGCATAACTACCTTGCACCCTAAGACTATGGACACTCAGCTAACAAAAACGAGAGTAATGTATGATCAAGAGATACAGGACATTATGGAGATCGAAATAGACTGACAAGCTGGCTAGTTATGTTCAAAGGGGCCACTGTTAAAAGCAAAACGACAATCGTGAACATTACCTGCGCCATCTTGTCTGGTGGAATTCTATGTGCACATAAGTTGCAGTCATTTTAATCTATCACAGCCATTTTGTACTCTGTTGGTCACCTTTGTTTCACCCTGCCCTTACTAGCATCCCTCTGACCCTCTGACCGACCTGGTACGTGTGCTGGGGGCTATAAACTCTATTTGCCGCAACAAACCTCAGCGCCACTTGCTGCCACAAACTCGTTTTTCCTCTCATCTCTGTTTTCAGGCAAACCTTTGGACACTCTACCCCTCACTGCACCTAGTTACACAAACAGGTTCCAAACACCAAAAAGACTCTTGCAACATGATTTATTGCACTGCAAACAGCAAGACTTGTTGTTACCAACAATGGGACCTGTTTTTATCAACAGAACGGACTCTTAGATCTGGCCGGTCTCACATGTTTTAGACCCTGAAGCAAGGTCCAGCTGCAAGATAAGATTGTCTGTTTGACCTGGGTGGGAAGAGAATTACTGTTGGGCTTGTGTGACAACCTGCCCGGGGCGGGGACCCCAAGCTTGTGTAACCATGTTGATGAAACCAATGCATTGTGTCAAACCTGTATAAAAGGAAGAGCCAAAGGAGTTATCAGCAGAACACCTCCCTCAGACATCCCGGTGTCTGCAGTTGATGTGATGATCTCATGAGAAATAAACCTTTTTCTTGTCTTCCAGTTTCCAGCGCTTACCTCATTATTTTGATAGCGAACCCAAAGTGAATTAGAGGTGGAACCCTGCACCGGGCAGCATTGAGGGTCTTAGAAGACTCGCTGCCTTTCACATAATGATATCACTTAAAGAAATTTTAAATACATGTTTTAGCTTTAAAAGTTCAGTCGGACCTAATATATCATAATCAATTTTGTCCCATACTATACCGTCCAGTATAGGAACTGCTGTGATGTTTACTGAAGACAAGTCTCTTGGTTCACGATGTGAAGACTGGTGTGGTTTTAAAATCAAATTGACTCTTTGGGCTGTAGAGCTTTGCTGGAGGTATCGTCCATTAATAAGCATACTAAAAGTTATTATTAAGCCTAGCCAGAAAATGAAAAATAAAATCCCAGTGATATACCATAGTTCTATCCAAGGTGACACCAGGTAAGTCTTTCTAAAAAAGTTCAAAAAGTCATTCAGTTTCTGTTGGAGGGATTTTTTGGCTGGCGTCGTTTCCGGTTCGCTTGGATCCAGTGAAAACATATCAAAGTTCATGAAATAGCCAGAAGCAGTTCGATCAATTTTTGGAATTGCATCGGGATTTGTTGAAATTGCTGTGTTCTCTTGTCGAGGCACATTGACGTAGATGTCTGTATTAGGTCTGATTGCAACTTGGTTGTTAAGTTGATTTTCATTTTGAAGATTAATTTCTTGTTGAAGTGGAACAAGTTCCATAGCATTGTTGCTTAGTCCTTCATTTCGTACAGGTGGCTCTTCAAACGTGATGAGTCTTTCTGTTTGGACTTCTTGGATTGTAGCGAGAGGAGGGCGTCTGCTACTGTGGAGTCCACGAGGCCTACTGTTTAGTATTGGCCACATAGTGTGGTTTGATTAAGTCGATTGAGACAAATCCTTTTTCCGGCAAGAGGCGGCAGAAGTACAGTTCTTGTGCCGTGGATTGCAAGGACCGGTACAGGCTTTCTGTAGGATGGCCCAAATTCTTTCTTGTCAGCAATCTTCTCTCTGACTAGATCCCCGATTTTTGGGATCCAGATAGGTCTTGCCGTTACTGCCTTGACTTCCTCAGTGGCGGCCTGTTTCTGAAGCACATTACTTTGTTGTGTCCTGGATTCATTTAGATCCTGTAAAACAGCCAAACGATCATGGATATCAAATGGTTTTTCATCCGCCACTGTGCCTTCACAATCAAGATCAGGTACCCACATTCTTGTCCCAAATAGGACCTCGTAAGGAGTGACACCTCCTAGAGAGCTTCTTGGCTGATTATTGAGCGCGCGCTGTACCCCATAAAGGTGATCGACCCATCTACCGCCTTTGCCTAATACCCTAGCTGTTAAAGATTGCTTTAAGTCTCGGTTTTTCCTCTCCACAACAGAATTTCCCTTGGGATGGGACGGAGAGGAGTACCGCAATGCTACGCCCATTCCTTCCATGGCCTCTTTGTAAGCCCGAGAGCTAAACGCCGGACCACGGTCAGAATGTAACGTGCCAACTGCGTATGTGCCGATAAAGACTTGCAAATCTTTTATAACAGTTCGAGCGTCAGCCGAGCGCTGAGGCCAAACCCATAGGAATCTTGAGCAGGAATCCACTGCAACCATGATATATTTCTTGGACCCATCAGATTGTAAGGGTCCGCAGTGATCCAAATACACACATGCAAGAGGTTTGTCTGATTTCAGTAATGGTGTCTGCGCTGGGCGTGTTACGGTGGAGCCTTTTATCTGCTGACAGATGTTGCATTTCAAGACATAGTCTTTAGTCTGCTTTGTTAACCCTGGCCACCAGTAGCACTGTTTCAGTAAAAAAATAGTCGCTGTGACGCCTGTATGCGCAGAACCCAAACCCTCGTGTGCCGCTAAAATCAAGCCTAGCCTACGATCCATATTTGGTATTACTCTATCCCCCACTCCAGGAATCTGAGCATATGGAATGTTTTGTGCATCTAACTTGTAGGAGTACTTGAGTGGAATTTTTTTAGGTACTGCTGTGCTGCCTTTCCGTGAAGCATTGACAGCTACCATTATCTCGCCGTCTACCCTCGTCTTTGAGCGAGTAACTGCAGCGACGGCGGCTGTGCGAACAGCTCCCTTTGCGGCTTCATCAGCCAATGAATTCCCTTCAACGTGAACGCCATCACACTGATGACTCAGTGTATGTATCACGTGAGCCCTTGGTAGTTCGTTTCTCAACCCACTACCTGTTCCCATAGCATTTTATGCTTAATTGGGCCACCTTTTGCATCTTTGAACCCGTTTTGTTCTCAATGATGTAGATATTCATTGTACGACTGTACACAGTAAAAGGAATCACACACAAGTGTGGTGAATTCGTGATCCGTATTCATAAGTGCCAGTATAAGTGCTTTGAGTTCTGCCAACTGAGCCGTGCAGTCTCCTAGAGATTGCGTTTTAGTGCAACTCGGATGGAACTTTCCATCGTGCATGCGACCTTTAACAATCGCACACGCCGTGCTGTAAGCTTGCTTACTCAGAATGGCTGGTTGAGCAGAACCGTCAGTGTAAATAATGTATTCATACTGATGTAGAGGCAAAATTTCATTTGGTAGAGGATATTCTTGTTCGTATTGCAGGAATGCCTGTGTTTTTAAACTTGGATCATATCTGTATTCAACATCCGTTGCAGTAAGAGAATTAGCCCATTGTATCCATCTTGGATGTAAGGCTTTAGCATTTGGAATGCTAGCTTTTGTTACAGCTTCTAAAGCTGGTACTGGGGTCACGACAATTATGCGTTTACCCTGAGCCAGAGCTCTTTCTCTTGATACAGCGGTCTGCACTGCTGTCAGGATTTTTTCTGTTGAAGTGAAACGCATTTCTGCGTTTGTGTACAGGTGTGATTTGTATGCGATTGGTACTGTTTCACCTTCATTAAAAGTTAAATAAGTGTACCCGCATTGACCCGCTATTACTCGGATCACTAAGTTCTGTGCGTTTCCGCGTATCAGTAAATGTTTAGAAGCTATCATGTCTTCCTGTAGAGAACGCAGGATATTTGTGTGTTCCTGTGTCCATTGTCTAACTGAAAAGTCAGGTTTTATTAAGTCGTAGAAAGGTTTTACTCTTTCTGCGTAATCCAAAATGTATGTTCGACCAAAATTTAGGAATCCCAGAATTGATTGTAAATTTTTTAATGATTTTGGAGGTTGGAGCAGCGCACACTTTTCTAAAAAGTTAGCTGCTAGGCTTTTTCCCTCACTTGACAGCTCGTATCCTAAAAACAGGACATTGAGGTGGGTTATTTTTGATTTTTTAAAATTAAATTTATAGCCCTCAGAGGCGAATCCCATAATAACGGTGCTCACCCTGGTCAAGTGCCTCTTTAAGTCATCGTCCGTCAGATAAATATCATCCACATAGGACAATGCTTCTTCATCCAAATTTTGGAGTAACTCTGTTACCCTTGCTGAAAACAACCCCGGGCTATTTTATACCCTTGGGGGAGTCGGCAGAATTGCCGCTGGGACCCTAACGCACTGAATGCGGTCAGATACCTGCTTTCAGGCGCTATATTTTGGCAGAAAAATCCATTTGAGATATCAAGTGTTGTTTTGTATTTTTCCGCACAATGTTATTCATTAATGCGGCACTGTGTGCATTTTGAACTGCAAATGTCTTTGTGCAAGTGTTTAAATGTCTGTAATCTAAAACTAGACGATATGTGTTGTCAGGTTTGGCTACGGGGAACAAAGGATTGTTCATAGGTGAAGTGCAATTTTCAATCACCCCCTGGTATTCAAGTTGATCTAGAATCTCCCTGACTTGTTTTTTAGCTTCCTTCTTTATAGGGTATTGCCTTTGAGCATTTGGGGAAACTTTTAACGGGATCACGTGGTGGGTTGAATCCTCATCCCAACCAACATGATTTTTGTACAATGCTGGAGCTAGGGCAATCGCCCACTCCTGCGCATATGCATGTTTAAGATGTATGGGAACGAGGTCGGAAAATGCTGGAAAAATTACCTTTTATCCCTTTGGGCACTCCATGACGAATGCTGGCGGCCAGTTTTGTTCTGCTAATAGAATGTCATAACCAGATGACAGATTTTTCCAAAAGAGACCTTTCACTTTTCTGGGCTTGTCCCCCTCCATCCGGAGTGTTATCTCATGTAACTTATGTGGGACACTTACCCGAGTATCAGGTGTTTCCACCGTGATATACTCACTCAACTCCGCTGTCACCAGAAATTCCTTCAGGTTCTGGTGAGCTATTGTTACTTCTGCCGCGCTGTCTAGCATCGTCAGAGCCCATTCCCCGTTCAGAAGCTGTGTCCTCAGAATTCTGGGCATGTCTGATCTTGAGACCTGCTACCTTCTTCTTTTTGAACTGAGGTTTTGATTTTTGTTTATCCTCTTTTTTAGGTGCGTAGTCCGCAGCGTGTTGCGTGTCTCTGGACTTTGTACGCTCCTTTGACCGTCCTTCCCTCTCGGAGTTTCGTGATGAACCCTGAAAGGAACGAGAGGAACGAGTATCAGTATCCTGATACCTGTCAGGTTTTTTAATATTATCCCTATTCCTGAGGTTATACCTCCTTTCAGAGGGCTCCTGTTGAGGAGACCTACCTATAGACTGAGATCTGGTGTCTTTAGATTTTTGTTGTTTTTTATTTTCCCACTTCTTTTTAGAAGAAGTAGGTGTCTACTTTGTAGTGTCCTTTTCAGGACTGCCCACCAGTTGTGGTTTTAATGCTTTCCCACCTAGACCGTCTCTGCCTAATTCTGCATATGCAGTTTCAATTATTTTGGGTAGTTCGTGTTGTTGATCCTCTGGACCGAACTCCCTCAGGCGTTGGCGGATCGCCACAGAAGCTGCTTCCCCCTTAATGTTAGCTAGTATTATGGCTGAGACCTGTTCAAAGTTGTTTAGCAACTTCATCCCTAAGTTAAGGGCAGGCTCTGCTCCGTACTCATTTTGTATCTTTTTCAATACTTCAGGTACTACTGCTATTGACGGGATACCATGTGTTCTGGTATATATGGCAGCAAAGACTGAACCCCAAGAGGTGCAGTCCTCTACTTGTGGTGTAAGACCCATGGGAAAGCAGATTGTTAGAATTCTGTGTTTATCACTGGTTGTAGTATTCGGGAATACTGCTTCAAGCGGAGTTATTTTCTGAGCTATCCAGAATGGGATTTGTTCGCGTTTTGCTGGCATTTTGCCCATTATCGCGTGTAATGTTTGTGGAGTATTTATTAACTGTGCCTTGGACTGGAGTGTCTTGTGCTGCAGCTGGTGCAGGCTGAACTGTTAAAGTCCTCATCACAAATTGTGTGAGGTTTCTGTAGATTTTAATTAAATCTCTGTGTTGTACGAGTAAGTCTGGCTGTGGCATTGTGTCAATGTCAGGATGTGGTGTGTATGCCGCTAATATGGGCCATGTGGCTCCTGCTCCTCCGAGCGGGCCTAATCTTGCTCTTCCTCGTATGTGGGGTAGGGCACCTTTAAACCAGTAATTATGCTCCTGGTAAGTGAGCGGAACCTCTACTTCCTCAAAAGGAGTATAGTCCGCTGGTGTTTCACCTTCTAGGTAGTAGTGAAATACATTTGTAATTGCATTCACTGCTGGGAATGTAACCCATGAATCCTCTGTTTTATTGGATTCGTGTGCCTCAATCACGAAAATTACTGTACCACCCCAGGCTCTTAAGCCATGTTCTAGAAGTTTTATGGTGACTGCCCTTCTGAAATTTGGTGCAATTTGTATTGCATCTTCAGGGTCTTCTTCTAAACCGAAGAGGTTTGTTGTAACTCTCCTTGTTTCGTCTGTTTCTTCCACCATTTTTAATTGGAAGAAGGGAGGTTAAAGAATTTTTAAGATAAGGTGTAAATGCACAATTGTAGGAACTATATGTCCTTCAAGCTTGAATAACCAACAGCCAATAAATAGTATTCTCGTACTACTCAGCTGTGGCGGATTTAGTGCCCACCCACTCCAGTAGTCTCTGGGGTTCTCTGAGTCTGAGTAGGTTCTCTGAGAATAGCACGACTGAACTACTCAGATTCTACTGTTAAATACGTACCAACCAACGTGGGCGGCGCCATGTCGTGTAGCTCCTATAGTACCCCTGCAGGACCTGCGCGTTTGGATAACATATACTGCGGGCTTGGTGGCAGACTGACTCCGTGCACCCCCACCGTATATGTTATCCTGGTTTGCATTAGCTAGCTCGCAGTGCCAATAGTGTCTCCTCTTATCGGGGAGAGATTAGTTTCTGGCAACCTTAGACCATGACAACCCTGATTCCTCAGAATCGTGGAAACAATATACTACCTTTCGCTCAGTCACTCGTGCTCACTTATTCGGTTTGTCTCAGAGAGTTACACAGAATAAACAGTCGGGCGTTTCAATAAGTATTTATTGAACAGTTGTTATTCTAGTGTAAAATATATGTGCTGCGGTAACCAGCAGACAATAGCAGAGATATATTATCAGCAGTACAATAAAAGCAAAGGGATAGAACAGTTCTACCATATTGCGATAATCATGAGTACATACATGAATATAAAAGCACTATGCAAGTTCGCATACTCCTACGATGCCTAACTAGATGTACCTGAGTGTACCTAGCATATGTGTGTAGGTCCAAGAATCCTCCTAGGATTTAGTCGAACCCCCATACCTGAATAGAGAGAGTGTGGGACACCGTCCTGGTCTCAAGTTGGACACCCGTCCGGGTTGTGTCAGACCGCTGTCAGCTGGAGCGACTGCATGCAGGAGCCTCAGCGTCTCTGGTCAGTGTGTCAGCATGGAAGTCTCGGTTCCCTCTATCTTACCGGGGCAAGATGTGGTGTATTTATACCCTAAAGAGTCTCGGTCCTCAGTATGGTTTGTATTGGACATGAGGAAGACGTCAGGGGTGAACTTTGTACATACATATTATGCCGATGGTGTATTCTTAGAAAGTCATGCATAATTAATGAGTACAGTTTGGGCCTGTGTTTGGAAGAACCCTGCTGTATTCAAAACCACAGGATAGATAACGTTCAGCCCTCAGAGCTCGTTGTGTACTAGCTGGGACCAATGTAGGTGAAAGATCATGCCTATATAAGGAATCATACTATAATAGGACATGTACAGTTGTGACCATAATTGGGCATATGCGGCCATGACCATAATAGGGCAAGTACGAATATCACCATATTAGGGTAAATATGAATACGTCCATTTTAGGGCATGTACGAACGGGTCTACATTAGGGCCTCTATGTGGGATATAACAGCCCATCCCTCCCCAACATGGCCGACCACCGTCCCCCTTGACCCAGTATAAGGGGAGAGTCGGCCCACCCCACTACCTGTAGAACTACCAAGCCCCAAGAACCAATGAAGCCGATAGAAAAACAGGGAGGGAGGGATGGGAACTCATGTGGCGAGGAAGACAATACTCAGAGTAATGAAGATTACCGGTAAGTAACCAGGGCATTACCTCCTCGTAAGTCTTCCTCACCACCAGAGTTACTAAGTGAGCACATACCCAAGCCAAGCGGCTTCATAGAACACACATGAAACCACCGACAAGTCGAAGATGCAAAATAGCAGATTTAATCCCAAAAATCTAAAACAATTGGAAAACAACCAAGAAGAATCACAGAAGGCGAGATCACTAAGAGCCAGAAGACCCAGCCCCTAGAACCGCCTCAGCAAAAACCCCAGCCGAAGGACCACCCAACACCACCTGGTAGTGATCCATGAACATGTGTGGGGAGGACCAGGTTGCGGCCTTACAGATATGTTCAGTAGACACCCCCTTGAACGAGGCCCAGGAGACAGACAGACCTCTGGTAGACCGACCCTACACCCGGGCGGACACCTCAGAACCCTGAGTACGGTAGGCCAGCAAGATAGCCTGCTTTATCCACTTACTCAGTGTGGAGAGGGAAGGCTTATGACCAGACCGGACCAAAAGTGACAAACAAGTTGCCACAGCAGCAGAAAGATGCAGTCCGCTCCAAATACAACACAGCACGCCGGACATCTAACATCGAGAGGGCAGACTCCACCCCAGACCCAGTGACCAGAGGCAAAGAAGGCAACACCACCTCACGGGAACGGTTGACAACCGAGGGGACCTTGGGCAGGAATTTAGGATCCGGGAGCAACACAATACGGCCCGGCAGGACCCGCAAGGATGGAGGAGAACATAGAAAGAAACCCAGCTCCCCGATCCCACCAGCAGAGACGATGGCCACCAAAAATACCACCTTCATGGTGAGGAATTTGATATCCACGGACCCCAGGGGTTCAAAAGGACCCTCCTGAAGGGCCCGTAACACCAATTGAAGATCCCAGGATGGCGCCAGGCAAATAGCCCTAGGACGCTGCAAAAAGCAACGCCAAAGCAGCCGGGCCACCAAAGGATCCAACCCGTCCAACAGAGGACTGAGGAATGCCTGCTAGGCCGCCCACTGAGCCCGCAGAGTAGAAAGTTACAGGCCCAAGGCAAAGCCATCGGAAAGGAAATCGAGCACCCTCAATGGATCCACAGACATAGGGTCCAAACCCTTCGAAACACACCACCGAGAAAAGGATCCCCAATGGCGAGAATAAGAAAGAAGAGTAACCGGGCGACGGGAGCCCTGAAGCAACTACACCACCTCCAGGGAGCAACCCCGAGACAGCAGGCTCATCCTTTCAAGAGCCAGGCCTGAAGATGAAGCTGACACAACACCTCCACAGGGAGTGGAGGGCCCGCAATGGGTACGGAAGATCCGGAATCGCCCAGCACTCCCAGATGGCCATCTCCCTCAGAAGAGGAAACCAAGGGCGGCTAACCCAGCCGGGCACCACCAACAGAAAAAATGCCCTGTCCTGGCGGATCTTGCAAAGAACTTGCGCAATCAAAGGAATCGTGGGAAAGGCATAAAGCAGGGAGTCCGGCCAACGGAACAACAATGCATCCAGCTGCCACGACCTCGTGCACGGGGGAGTGCGCAGAAGCGAGGCAGGTGAGCATTGAACTCGTCCGCGAACAAATCCACTGTCGGGCACCCAAATACTCTGAGTATTGAAGATTACCGGTAAGTAACTGTGGCATTATGCTGCACCCTCCTATCTAATCCTGGCCATCAAAAGTTCTCTCTAATTCTCTTCATGGCTTGCATGCCTATATGTCCTTCATGAGCTAATGCAAGCACCTTATTCCTCATACCCTCCAATACTGCCAGCAGATTCAAACAGAATAAAAGACCATTAACAATCGATAACTCCTCAAAAACATGTTTGTACTTCATCCCAGAATCATTTTCAAGGCTCTATCTTGACCATCCTTGACAAATCCCAATCATTACTTCCTTCATTTCTTGACCCCAGTCGCATGCATCCATCAACTCTTGCCTTCCTGTGGCACCTTCTGGATGATTTTCAACTGATCACACAAATTCTGTGTCATCTTCCTTTGACTTATCACCATGCTCTCAACATGGCAGCAGAGATAAGCAATCAGCTAGCAAATACTTCTCTGGCACATACTCAAGCTTAAAGTTGTGCTCTAGAAGCCTGTATTGCCACTTAGCAATTCTAGGTGTAGGCCGCTCTCCCCCCCCCCCCTTGATGCTAAACAACTGCACCAAGGGTTTGTGATCTACACATACAATAAAATGTGAACCTCACAAATATAGTTTAAAGTGGACTATACCCCACCAGCATGCTAAAGCTTCACATTCTATCACTGATTAAGTTAATTCCGGTCCTCTCAAACTCCTAGATGCAAAAGCAACCACATTCATCCTTTTATCCCCTGCGTTGCACTGAGCCCGGCCCGAATCCTCTGAGACTGACATCAGTCATGATTATAGTTTGATGTCTAGTGTCAAAAGGCTTTAACGGAATGGCATGTGCAATTTCCTCCTTAACTTGATTAAATTCCTGCTCACATTCACTACTCCGTATGAATTTAGAATTCTTTTTCAAAAGAATTCTCATGCTGTACTTCTTTTGGGAACAAACCTGGTGTAAAGTTCAGTTAAACCCATAAACCCATTAAACCCCAGCAAATATGTGTTCCACCGTAGAAACTGGAACCAGTATATACCTCAACCCCCTTTCTTTCCTTTCTCTCCTTTGTAAACCCAAAGGGGGGGTTTTCAATGGAGTTTGTAAAAACGATAAAAACAATGATTCCATCAATTTTGAAAGAATTTTTATCTTTTGGTTTTTCATCTATTTTTATTTTCGAATCAAAAATATTTGAGTTTTTACCACCCACCAGCTAGCAGGCACGAACCGGCATAGGAGTAAAATTCACCACACAGAATACAGGAAGTCGTGCCACTAACTGGAGGCCATCTTGTGAAGTCAGCGGTCTAGTCACCGCTGACACGAGGAAGCGAGCAAGAGACTGCCTGACATTTAACAGGACGGTCCCAGTTGTCAGTTATCATCGGAGCCACGGGCAGGCAGAGTATGCAGAGCGAGCGTGCAGCTTTGATGATTGTGTGACTACAAGCGCCCCTCCCTTGCAGAGCTCATGGGGCCAAAATTAGGCACCAAGCATGTATGTTAAACCAATACGTAACTTATTTTCTTACAATATTTTTTTTTTTACAAATTCTTTATTTCTGTTAATTCAGTCAGAAAACATCCAGACCATCGATGCACGAAGAGCAGTTCCTTTTAGCATATGGAATATACCTCATAAAGTGTGTGATTTATGTTACATGTTTTGTATTGTCTTGTTCGTTTTTAAAAAAAAACGGCAGCACGACACATACAATTTGTAGTAAAGGACTAGTCGTGCACAAGTGAAAAATATATCACTTTTTGTTCCACGAGTTGGTGATGTGTTTCCTCAATATAACTTTATCGACAAGATAACAATGTGATAATATCCTAACTTTCCAGATCGTTTTGAAGAAATATACCGACTAAGTATTGTATTTGCATGACAACATTTCTATTTCACCTTAATAATAATTAAGAAGATCGAGTAGGTTGTTTAGGAGTGGTAAAAGGGATCATTTAGTTTGGTACTGAAGAAAAGCCTTAGGGGATAGGCTTGAAGCATGTAGACCAGGAGACACACACCCATTATAGTGTATTTCTCCCACTCCCCCCCTCCCCTTTTTAACAATACCAGCTACAGGATACAATAAAAGTTAAACTCCACATAGCTAGGTATTTTTTAATCCACAGTTTCTTGAACCTTCCACTCTCACATCATTATATAGCCCACACCTTACAAAGTGCTCCCACGTCTTCGTCGGTCGTAGCAGGCCCCGTCCCGCAGCGGGGCGGGAAGAACCCGCTGATGAAGTGTAGGAAAGTGGGTTTCTGTTGCAGTAACCCCCCCACTTTTTGCCAGACTACTGATGCACTTTTGACTTGATGTGCCCTGGGTCCCTGCCAATCTGGTCCCTAGGGCCTGTGTTCTTTCCCCAAAACTAACCCAATTGGCATCTCTGGCCACAGGTTAGCCCCTGGTAAATGGTACCACAGGTACCCAGGCCACTGTGACCAGGGAAGACCTCTAAGGGCTGCAGCACTTATTGTGCCACCCTTATAGGCCCTGTACCTTTACACACACACACTGCCTTTGCAGGCTGCGTGTTTTGGTGCAGAACAAAGTGAAGAGTCGACTTGGCACACATCTCTGTGTGCCATGCCTACAACCCACTGCCCTGGCATAGATCAGTCACCCCTCTAGCTGGGTGCACTATACCAGTGGTGAGGGTACAGGTGCATGAGCCCTGTACCCCTACAGTGTCTAAGTCCATTCTTAGACATTGTAAGTGCAGTGCTGCCATTAAGAGTATATGGTGCTGGGAGTTTGTCATTACGAACTCCACAGCACCATAATGGCTACACTGAAAACTGAGAAGTTTGGTATCAAACTTCTCAGCACATTAAACCCACACTGATGCCAGTGTGGGATTGAATGAAAAATGCACACAGAGGGCATCTTAGAGATGCCCCCTGAAAACTAACCTACCACTAGTGTCCAGGCTGAGTGGCTGCTTTCAGCTGCCACCAACAGACATGTTTCTGGACCCCTGGGTCGAGAGCCTGCTGCTCTCTGGGGCCTGAAACAATGCATATCCTGGGATGAAGGGGAAGCTTCAAAGGCTTGCTGCCTTTGTGAGCTTCCCCAGGCCACTTGCTGCTTTCAGCAGCTGGTCCCCACTGGTTCTGACCCCCACTTTGGGCGGGAGAACCAGCGGGAAAAACAAGTGAGGAAGAGAGGTGTGCCCACCTCTGCCAACTCCACCCCTCAGGTGGGGGAGGCGAGGTGAAGCACAACTCTCAGTCCCCACCACTTTGCAGATGGGGGGACTCAGCCAACCAGGGACAGGCTCATGCCCCCCTCCCACTGGAGGCTGGCATAATAGGGGGTGTAACCACCCCAGGGAAGGGACCCAGTGGTCCCTGCCTTTTACCTACATGTAACACCCCTAAATCTAGTATTTAGGGGCACCCCTGAACCTTGCTTCCTCAGACAAGAAGAAACTACAAGAAGAAGAAGAAGAAAGACCGAACAGCCGTGCAGCAGCTAACAAGAGGAAAACGCCCACTGACTTGGCCCCAGACCTACTGGCCTGTCTCCCCCTCGAACCTGCTCCTGCGAAATCCCGGTGTGTCCTGCAGCCAGCAACCTCGAAAACTCCGGAGGACCTGCCTGCCTTCAACCACAAAGACTTTGTCTCCCGTGAACACCGGATTTGTTCATCTGCAACCTCTGGCTCCGGCCGGACACCGCGGATCCGCCCCACTCTGCACCCGCCGTCCACGGCCCGCGCTCGAGTGGGCAAACACCATGAGGAGGTCACCCCGGCGATCCTGACCCGAGATCCGGCGACCCCTGACCTGCCTCAAGCCTCCAGCCGACGCCTGCAGCCTAAATCCGGAAGGTCCCCCCAACCGCGACCAGGAGCTGGTGAGAAGATCCGACCCCAAAAGGCACCCCTGCACCCGACGCCCCACGGCCTTGGGTGCCCAAACCGACGGTGCCTAACCAACCCCTAACTTCCCAACTTACCTCTCGAAGTGGTGGTCGCACACAGAAGACCTTCGTCCCCAAGCCTGCAGTGCCTTTGCAAACCGGAGGTTCCTCATTGAAAACAACAGGGCGCCCGACGTCGAAACCGCACCCTGCACCCGGCCACCCTAGTGCCGCTGAGGGTGCACCTTTGGTGCTACTTTGTTTCCCCATTTGCCCTGAGCTAAAGTCCAGGAGCTTTGCTCCCGCACCCAAGTGGCCTGCTTCCCAGCAGCCACCAACCGGAGGCCCCCTATCCCTATTGGATAACATTGGGCCTCAGCACTCTGCACCCGGCCGCCATAGTGCCGATGAGGGTGTAACTAGAGTGCATCCTTGACCCTGGGGGACCCCTGAGTCTACCCCCAGAACCTCAACTCCCACTACCAAATACTTACCTCAAAACCGATAACACTATTTTCCTCCATAGGATAACATTGACTGTTTTTCTTGGAAAAGTTTCTAAGTGTGGAGTTTGAAAACCTAAAGAAATTCTTTAAAATTGTACTGTTTAACAAAAACGATTTTACTTGCCTGTTTACAGGAAATGTCCCAGAGTAGTATGCAGGTATACTTCTCTGAGTAAGAAAAGTAATCTCAAAAGTAACTTACCTGTAATCTTACAGAAAAGCCCATTCAAGTATATGTACTGTATTTACAAAGTATTGCATTTCTATGCAACTATCCTGTAAGTCAAAACAAAGTGCATATACCATTTCAATTCAAGCTGTTTACAAACTGCATTTACGACTGTAAATTATTTATTGCTTACCTGTGCCAGGCTTGCTTGGTTCTAGAAAATAAAATAACTAAAAGAATATTTTTATACAAAAACAATTTGTCTGAAGTTCAGTCTTTGAGTGTGTGAATTCATTTGCTAACTAAGTGTGTACAACAAATGCTTAACACTGTCCTCTGATACTGCCTTACTGCTCGACCACACTACCACAAATAGAGAGTGAGGTGCTATCTAACTTTACCTCTGCCTACCTTTGGGGTTCCACTGGACTCTGTGCACACTATACCTCACTTTGGTATAGTAGATACAGAGCCAGCTTCCTACATTGTTGGATCAGTGGTGGGATATACAACTTTGCATTTGTTGGACTACTTGGTTACCACCTGATCACACGACAGAACTCTTAAATTGTCTTTAGAATTCTGATTTTTCAAATTGGCATTTTTGCAAAATTACAAAAAGTCTTGTTAGGGCCTTGGTTAAGTCCCTTTAGAATTTTAGAAAACTAAAAGTCACTTTAGCTAGGGTTAGAGGGGTTAGAAGTTTTTTTTAACAATGTCTCAAAACAAGAACCCAGCTGTTAGTGAGAATAACCATAATGACATAGAGGACATGGTTAAGGAGCTTGACCTCACCCCTTACCTTCACTTGTCTTTCAAGGAGGTAAGGTCCCTATGAAAAACTTAAAAACATAGCTATGGGGTCCCATCCCACCAAACAAAAGCTCCAGGAGCTGTTGGCTGGGTATGCTAAGGACCACCCATCTGAAAATGGTGAAGACCAGTCAGATGAGGAAGGAGAGGAAGGGGATGACCTGGTAGATCAACCCCCTCCACTTCCTAGGGAGAAAAGGGTACAAGTACCCTTGACTCCAAGAATCAACCTCTCAGTACCGAGATCCCACACAGGTGGATTAGGTACCACTGAGGACATTGAGGACAGCCTCAATGAGGAGGACATCCTGCTAGCCAGGTTGACCAAAAGATTAGACCTAGAGACCAGACTCCTGGCTCTAGAAAAAGAAAGAGCAGAGATGGGCCTAGGACCCATCAATGGTGGCAGCAATTTAAAAATATAGAAAAGGAAGGATCCTATGATCCCAAAATCCCCAAAGGGATTGTCCCTAAATTTTAGGAGGGTGATGATATCACCAAGTGGTTCACAGCCTTTGTGAGGGCTTGTGAAGCCAGAAGGGTGAAGAAAACTCACTGGGGGGCACTCCTTTGGGAACTGTTCTCTGGTAAGTGCAGAGACAGACTTCTGACCCTTAGTGGGGCAGATGCTGGGTCTTATGACCTCATGAAGAGAACTCTGATTGAGGGATTTGGACTCACAACTGAGGAGTATAGAATTAGATTCAGGGGGGCTCAGAAAACCCAGAGTCAGCCCTGGGTGGAATTTGTAGACTACTCAGTTAAGACACTAGATGGCTGGTTGACTGGAAGCAAAGTGCAAGATTATGATGGTCTTTATAATTTGTTTATGAAAGAACACATACTAAGTAATTGCATTGATGAAAAGTTGCATCAGTATCTGGTAGACCTAGGTCCAATTTCTCCCCAAGAATTGGGAAAGAAGGCGGATCACTGGGTCAAGACCAGGGTAACTAGGACGTCCACTGGGGGTGACCAAAAGAAAGGTGTTACAAAACCTCCCCAGAGGAAAGGCAGTGAGCCGATAAAAGTAAGGAGTCCCAGGTAGCCCCCCAAAAACCTGACCAGGAGGGAGGGCCCAAAGACCCCTCACAAACTAAAACTGGGTACCAAGGTAAGAATTGGGATCCCAGCAGGGGATGGTGTCACAACTGCCAAAAGGCAGGACATCACACCAAGGACCCTAGCAGTCCTAAACAAATTACAGCCCCTAGTGTAGCTCCAGGGGTTGCCAGTGTAGCTTTAGAGGGTGATTCCTCAGATGAGGAAGCCCTCATAGCCTTCAACTGGAAAATGGGCCCACAAGGTGAGTTGGAGATTCCAGAGGGTAGTAGACACTTCCACCACCTACTGGTGAATGGAATCCCTGCCCTTGCCCTGAGAGATACCTGTGCCAGTCACACTGTGGTGCATGACAGGTTGGTTCTCTCAAACCAGTATGTCCCAGGGGAAACAAAAAGAGTAAGGACTGTCCCAGGGGGTGTCACTGTTAGGCCTGTGGCTGTAGTGCTCCTAGAAATAGCTGGGTCCCTTAGATGGAGAAAGGTGGTGAAGGAAATGACCCGTTTAGGGTCATTCGGGTCACTCTAGACCTCCACTAGCCTTCCATTCAATGAAGAGTCGAGGACGCCGTAGAGAATGCAAGCAAACTAGTTTATTCACAAGATACACTGCAGTGGAGTTCAATCGGACCAGCCTCTGCTGATGGCTGACGAGGGACTGACTCTAACAAGCATAAAGATACATTAAGTAGGTTGCAGAGCCCACGAAGACCCGCCTATCATGGAAAAACACTGGTAGCTGTCGCAATACAATGAGGGTACAGAACATAAGTTTCGATTCCACAGCCTGGCACAAGCTATCTACTGCTCAAGGTCGTCTAGCTTATCCTCCCCACCAGACAGGTGGGAGAAGGCCTCGATGTAGCAGTAGAAGAATGCACTAATGAGCAAACCTTAACATTGGAGAAACAAAACTTACCAAGGACCATTTCTCGTAACTGAGCAAGTAGCAGTTTCGATTATACTGTAAAATTGCGTCTTGGAAAACAAAATGGCGGTACACAAGTCAACCGAACAAATATAGTGCCGGCATCCACTGACTGCATTTTCACACAGTATGCCTAATAATGTATTAGCTATATCAATGCTAACACTATTAGGAGTAAAATACGAATAATATAGTAGTTTTTCGATTCAATTCTAACAGACCCCCCTTTTAGCATGATATGCTAATAACAGTCATCTTTATTAATGCCATCAGGTAAGGGTCTTCACAATTCTAAACAAAGGAATATATATATATATATATACGTGCTGACAA
This sequence comes from Calotriton arnoldi, assembly GCA_963921515.1. Classification (NCBI taxonomy): domain Eukaryota; kingdom Metazoa; phylum Chordata; class Amphibia; order Caudata; family Salamandridae; genus Calotriton; species Calotriton arnoldi. The sequence continues at coordinate 143,686 of CAWUFW010001269.1, read as the reverse complement.
ACAAAAGATAGAAACAAACTTTATACTTCGTCAACAAAAGGAACTTCAGGAATAGACTCTGCAATGGATGTTGAGGAACCGAAAATCCCGTCATCCAACTGCATTAGATGATCAACGTCCTGTTGGAGCATTATCTTTGTATTGGTGTCATGAATCGAAATTCTCTTAGGAGATAAATAGGTAGTGCAATAGGAGCAGCATAAGGGAAGGCACTGAATCAGAATACAACAGCAGATCAGGAGGACTACCAAATATATTATTTTCTCTAAAATCCAACCCCAACCACCAAACAAGGACCAGCTCCAATTACCACTTTTCATGTCTTGAACATTTTCCATAATATCTAAAATATGCTTAGTAATATTTTTCTCCATATTAGTGATACCGACTACACACTGGTCTCCTATTACTGAGCATGCATCACCATTCTTGGCTAAAATAAAATCAACTGCATATCTAGTTTGTTCAGAATAAATTCTCATGCTCTCTAATTGAATGGTGATGTCGCGTAATGCTGCCATTGTAGTATTTGACAATATTTGTAATTTACAGCCGAAATATTCCCTAGCCTTTTCATTCCTGCTCATAGCCATTCCTCCTAATGTGAAAATGGCAGACAGAATATAACCAAAAGTAATACCATTACTATAACTGTATATTTCTATTTCTGTTACTCATTCGCAAAATTCTTTCGTAAGTGTTCTCTTTACCCACATTATTTGTCTGTGAGTATATTTGCAAGGGACCCCCAAAGGCAGCACCATCCCAAGAGCTACATCGTTGGTGCCATTATGAACATTTGAGTACGTTCCATTTGTGAGAAAAAAGAATCCGGGGTGAGCATATACTGGCATGTCATAATTCACAGCTGCATAGCGAGAATTACCTGTAATGGTGTCAGAACCCTTCACACTTTTCAAAGGGAAAGTCTGTTTAGATATAATCACTCCGGAACAATTGATATATAAAATAGTATCAGTACTATTTATAATGGGGCAGCAAGCATGGGAAATAACCAGCCTTCCGGGGTACTATCACTTCTTGTTAATGCCAACCCACCAATGTAATATTTAGTTCTTCAAAATAAAAATGATCACAGTACGTATTATTGTCACAACCGGGGTACCCTATTCCAGTGGGTTGACGATGGTACAAGCATGGTCCTGGGTAGCCAAAACCAAATTCCCCTTTTATCTCAACAAAATTTATCAGCTTAGAATATGTGTAATTTATCAAAGACAGAGGATAAGCAGTCCATAAGCTAGTTACAGAGTCAGTGGGATAACAAGCGACACCTTTACCAAAAAATCGCTTATGGGTATCTAAAAAACATTATTAGAAAGTATTCTTTTTCGTCTTGGCGGGAAAGAGATATCATTGCCAGGAATAGGTGAATTACTTGCAGTTTCTAACGCCCAAAGGACCCCACAAAGGATAATCATCAACAGAATAGCAAACAAAAGGAATTGCATTCTCCGCTGCTTTACCCATAATAGTCGGGGCAAAACAACAAATTCTAATGGCTGTTCTTCATCCGTCATTGGCCTACCAAAAAGATACATCATAGCTTTATACAACTACAGATGAGAAATTCCAGAGAAAGGCTACTGAATGGAACCTACGGTGGAAAGGACACAAAAAGAAAAATAAGACCAAAAACAATAAAAATAAATATTTCAGGGTCCGTTACAAGCCTCCCTGGCAGGCTTCTATTGTTCAATCCTCGTTGGTGCTATGAAGCACTGGTTGGTGGAGCCACACTGTTGCAGCTCATCTGCAAATGTTCACGAATCCTCAGGATAGGGCATTCTCCCCCCAGGGAAAACACCCTCAATTTATCCTGTCCAGTGTCACTGACAGTGCACCAATTATCCTGGTCCTAACTGAGAGGAGAACACAATCAAGGGAACATTCTACTAATCTTCTCCATAAAGTCCATCCCTGCTACACTCACTGATCCTTTGGTGCACTATCCTTCCGTCGAGGACTCAAATGGTACCTTTTTACTCCAGGCACTGTTTCATCCTGCAAAAGAATTTGAAATTCAGGTGTCAGAGAGCGAGGCTCACGTTCCTGTCGATCAGATGAGGAGGAACCTTGAGCAGCCTTAATTTCTGGGGGAACTGCCTCATTCAAAATCGTCTCTCTCTCGTCTTCAGTGTTCGCCCAAGTCAGCTGAGCATTAGAAAAAGGCGCAAAGCGGGGAACGTGTTCAGTTTCATGGTCCCTTATTCCCTCCTTCACCCAACGATCATAAGGAAGGGGGAGCGGAACCCGTCGGCAGTGTGTGGAGTGAATCCAATGTTTCCGACCTTCCACTCTTACTGCTGTCCTTGTTGCAATGAGGACCAAAAAGGGTCCCTTCCACCGGGGCTCCAAACAATCCTTCCACTGAAAGCTTTTCACCAAAACAAAATCGCCCGGCTGTATGAGGTGCCCGGGTCCTTCTGGTACTGGAGGCAGCGCCTCATGTATCTGTTGATGAATAGAACGTAAACTTTTAGTAAGATCATACAAATAGTCCACTAACAAAGGATAATCTATCTCAGAATACTTTTTAGGCCTTGGGACGCCCCACACATTTGTAGGACGGCCAAAGACCACTTCATATGGGGATAGCCCTGTTCTCGAGTGCGCAGTCATTCTGGTGGACAATAAAGCAAGGGGTAACGCATCAGGCCATTGCAACCCAGTACTTTCCTTTTTCTTAGCCATCTTTAGCTTAAGGGTACTGTTGTAGTTCTCAACTAGGCCCGCTGACTGAGGATGATTCGCTGCATGAAATTTCTGTTTAATGTGCAGACCTTCACACACCAATTGAATCAATTTAGCGTTGAAGTGGCTGCCGTTGTCACTATAAGTCAAACGGGGCAAACCATAGCGCAGGAAGAACTCTTTTATAAGAGCCTTTGACTTGGCCATGGCTGTATTTTCTTTTGTTGGATAAGCCTCAACCCATTTGCTAAATGCACAAACCACTACTAACACATATTTCAAATTATTAACCCGTTGCATCTCTATATAATCCATCTGAAGTACCTCAAAGGGAAAGGAAGGTGGTGCAAAATTACCAGAGGGTGTAGGGGTGCCTTTTCCAGAATTGTGCTTCATACATACAATACAATGTTTCACTAAATGTACAGCAACTTTTGAAATATTGTCATTTTGCCTTACAGGATCTAATAATTTACAAATTCCTTTGGCGCTAACATGAGCTGGACCATGTGCCATCGTAACTACAGGGAAAACATATGCATTAGGTAACATCCATCTCTGCCTCTCACTCTTGTCAGTCCAGCACCCTTCTTCATCTAACCACCCTGTACTCTCCTGCCACACGGCCAACTCCTCAAGTGTCGCCTCAGACTCTATTTCCTTGACACTGTCCAGTGTATTTTCAAACATGGTAACATCCGGTACCCATCTAGCAGGTCCGGCCACAAACATTTTTGTCATTTTTAATCTAGCGGTCTCTTTTGCTGTTTGATCTGCAAAGGCATTTCCCCTCCCTACATTATCAGTGACTGCTTTATGAGCACTACATTTTACTATTGCCAATCATTTAGGAAGGGTCAAAGCTGTCAAAAGTCTTTCTATCAACGGACCATGTTGAATTTTGGTCCCATGTGAAGTAAAAAATCCTCTCTCTGCCCAGAGGCATCCAAAATTATGGACCACCCCGAAGGCATACTGACTGTCAGTATAAATATTGACAGTCAGTCCTTCACTTAATTCACATGCTCCAAAAGAGCTATCAACTCCGCAGCTTGAGCAGATTGGTAAGGAACGCGCAATGTCTCAACTATAGTGCATGGCGTAGTAACAGCATACGCCGCTGTAGTGGTGCCATCTGATAATTTAAAACCAGAGCCATCGACATATAGTTCCTCTTGTGGGTCAGATAAGGGAACATCAGTCAAATCTACCCGTCCTTTCGTTTCTTCTTCAGTACGAAACAAACAATTATGGACATCTCGGTCCCTTTCATCCGAAGGGAGGGGTAGTAACGTGGCTGGATTCAGACTAGCACATCGTTTGATGATAAAGTGGGGTGCAATTAATGTCAACTCATATCCAGTAAGACGAGCACTGGTGAGGTGCTGCGTTTTTGTCTTATTTAACAGTACATCCACAGCATGGGGTACCATTACTGTGAGATCATGATTAAGGACGAGCTCTGCCGACTGTCGTATAGAAACCGCAGCAGCCGCCATGGCTCTTAAACAACTCGAGAGAGCTCTGGTGACAGGATCAAGCGTAGCAGAAAAATAAGCACACGGCCTCTGTTTACCACCAAAAGCTTGTGTTAACACCGAAAGTGCACACCCAGCCGTCTCGTGTACGTACAGCACGAAAGGCTTCTGGTAGTCAGGCGTACCAAGCACAGGTGCAGAGCAAAGCGCAGTCTTTAATTGTTCAAAAGCATGCTGGCATTCATGCATCCAAGGCAAGGGTTCATGCACATCCTTGGTTATCAAGTGAAGCAAAGGCTGTACTAGTAAAAAATAAGCAGGAATCCAGTGACGACAGTACGAGGTGATGCCAATAAAAGCACGCACATCCCTCTGCGTCACAGGGACAGGCATCTTAACTATGGCATCAATTCGCTCTGGTGTCAGCCTCCGACCCTCCTTCGACAGCAGGTGACCTAAATAGGTGACCTGCTGTTGACAATATTGTAATTTAGAAAGGGACACTTTATGCCCTTTATCCGCCAAATGCTTCAATAATTGAACCGTAGCATCCCAACAACCCTCTTCAGTATCGGAGGCGATCAGGAGTTCATCCACATATTGCAACAATACGTTACCTGCGGGAAGAGAGAGAGAGTCCAAATGACTTTTTAAAGCTTGACTATTAATACTAGGACTTTCAGTATACCCTTGAGGAGCCCAACAGAATTGGAAACTCCTTCCAGCTAAGGCAAAACCGAAAAGGTGTCTACTGTCGGGGTGAATAGGAATGCTAAAGAAAGCATTCTTTAAATCAGTCACAGAGAAGAACTGAGCTGTGGAAGGAATCATCGTTAAAAGGACAGTGATATCTGGCACCACTGGGAACTGAGGAACAACTATTTTATTGACCTCTCGGAGGTCAATCACAAAGCGATGGACATCAGGATGTGAATCAGGAGAATCTAACGGTGCCTTCTTAAGAATAGGAAGTATAGGGCTATTACACATATTTCCCGCTGTCTCCTCAACTACCCCTGATTTAATCAGGTCCTGTATAATCTGCATCAAAGCCTGTTCCCCTGCCTGTGATATCTTATACTGGGGAATACGAGGGAGCACAGCATTCTCCTTAATCTTTATGGAAACTGGTGGTATTTGTAACAACCCTACATCTGTATCCCCCGTAGCAAACAATGAGGATGGCACTTCTTTAAATTCAGCAGGAAGGGGGGCATCTTTGGCCAAACACTGCTTCGCTTTGGCCACATTAGGTCCGATAGTCATATAAACACCGTCTGGGGAACAAGAAATTGTAGTATGCAACCTTTTTAACAAATCCAATCCCATTAGATTCTCACCACAATTAGCGGTCAACAAAAATTGAGAGTCCACAGTAAAAGGACCTAACGTTAAAGCAAGAGGAGTGGAAATGGGGCTCACAACCGGCACGCCTGAAAAGCCTACCGAAACATTATTACGGCCAGACAGAATTGCCCCAGGGACCAGTTTATGTGAAACAGAGTTATTCATCGCACCTGTATCCATCAAAAATGTCTGTATGGAACCATGCAAATCTGCTGTGACATAAGGACCACACTGATCTACAGGAATTTGGACTGGTCCCTTTCCCTGTCCTTGGCTATCCTAACCATAAGACAACCCTGCAGCATCATCCATAGCATAATCATCATGATAGTATTGTCGTCCCCGGGGATCATCAAAATAATTTGAGTCAGAGCGATCCCCTGAAGACACACCAACCTGCACCTCCTCCCTATTAGCCTCATAACGGCCCCTTCCTCGCGAACCTCGCTCTCCAGGAACTGAAGGTTTTTGTAACAAATCTGGGCACTCACTCCGCCAGTGTCCCTCCTTTTTACAGTATGCACACTGATTTAACCCCAAAGGTGTACCACCTCTACCGACACCCTGGCCCCTTTGAGTTGGACCACTACCACGTCCCCTTCCAGCGCCTCTAGCAACTTGCTGCAACAATACTTTTGTTTTCAAATCCTTACTCTTCTTCTCTACCTTGTCCTTTTCTTCATTTTCACGATGCTCGTAATACTGAGCCATACTCAATATCACTGAAGGGGAGGAGGTAGTCCAAGTACTCTCTGAAGCCCGTAACCGGGCTGCTATCTCTGGAAGCAAATTTGTAACAAATCTATTAACAAACAGGCGACCACCCCCTTCAACTGACAAATCCTGTCCACTAAAATCTAAGAAAACCCCTTCAAACCTTGTGAAGAAATCAGACACACTCTCCTCTTTCTTCTGTCTACATGCTGTTAGCTTATCCCAATCGACCCGTCGAGGTGGAATAAGGGAATGCATATATGTAATAATACGATTCGGCACCGCCAGGATCTACAGCCCTAGGTTTTTCACCGGGCTTCCGTTCTGCATCCCATACTTTAATCTCGTCCCACGTACCACCTAACTCCACCCTATGGTCTTGAGTATGCACTTGTCTCCATATGTCCACCGGCACCAGCAGCCCAAAGAAAATCTCTATATCCGCAAGAGTCATAACTGACGATGAGGCTGCCTCTGTCAACTCCTTATAGTGCGCCGTGGGATTCTTTCTTGGATCTGGTAACTGACTTTTAAGGGCCAATACCTCACTTCTTTTCCATGGGGTATAAACCCACTGTTCCTGAAAACGAGCCTCCACCCTTTGTTGAACCACCTCATTTCTTTGATTCCGCTGCTCTGGAATCTCGGGATGAAAAATAGGATGCACTTCCCTCATCGGAAACTGGGATACACTAATCGGAGTACGATGCTGTAATCTTTCTCGATAGCCAAGCAACGTCCCAACATTTCCAAGAACTTCCGCGGGGGCCATACCAGCTGAATATACGTGGTCTCGAATGTCATAAATTATTTGAGGGCCTGTGCCCCCAATACACTGTTCCCACAAACTAATCAATGTAGGTGACATGTGCTGAAGGGCATGGTGCTGTACAAACGGATTGAAATCTTTCATTACACTCCATATATCTTCCACGCTATAAATCGGACTCCGAACCCACTGCGTTGCCTGATGTGCAACCATCTTTTTCTCTTCCTCACCTACATTTGATCGAGTCAATACCTGCTCCATTCGTTGTATTGCCGCCCAATTCCCTCTATCTGGCCCCCTTACTGGTGTCTGAACACTACTTAACACAATAGGAGAAAACCCTGGGGAAGACATAAGCAGTACAGACATAGGAGACAATGTCACCAGTGGCTGCATAGTAGGAGTAAGAGAAGGAGAGGAAACAGAGGCAGACATAACAGATGTCACGGGGGTGTCCGCAGTCACCACATTCACTATTGGTAGAACAGAAGGAGAGGCAGACGAGACTGGAGCAGAAGCTGTCGAACTCACAGGGAGACTTAAAGGAAATGAAGGAACATTTGAAGGCAGGGACGTCGGAATATCGGGATATACTCTCTGTGGGGCATACGGAGGTGGAGGACGTGTTTCCAGGAGTTCCTCCACAAAAGTATCCCCTTCCTCTCTGACCACATAAGACTTATCGCACTGTAATCGAAATTTCCTATCGGCACACTCAATACCTTTCTCTGTTTGTTCTTTATCATAAGCTACAGCTTTCTGCACCACTGTCTGCATTGCCTTCTTCCTAGATGCCTTCTTGGCCCGTATGTGCCTCTGTTTAGCTTCTTTCTGCCATACTTGCAAAGTATCAAACATTGACTGCCTACTTCTTCTAGCAAATAATTTGTCTTGCAAATAATTCAATTTCTGTTCATCGAAAGTACCATCAAGTGGCCACTGAAGCTCAGAATTGTCTCTCGTATATTTGTGCCACAATATACGAAACATAATAGGGCCAATGCCATGCTTCATATACATCTCAAAACCCGGAGTGCCTTCCGGAGGCGCAGGCTGCCGTTCCTCCAGTCTGTTCTCCGCAGCGCATCTTCGACACCCAAAACACCACAATTTACTCCAACAAGACATCTTAGCATCAGACACTTTCACTCATCACTCAATCAACACGTTCACTCGCAACGCAAACAAAGAGCTCTTCAAGAAGCAGTCCTCAGACTGCACCAAAACAAGATAGGCTCTAGCCCCAGGCCTTTTCAAGAATAAACCAAATTACCAGGTGGCCTGGCGGAACGTTCAAAACACTCCGTACCACAAGGGTCCACAGACCTACCAAGTTAATCAAGACGGCGCCGCACTTACCAAAACTCACCTGGTGCACACAGGTCAGACAAAATTATTCTCCACTGCCGACTCTTCAGACCAAAGCAGTCAGATCCAAGGGTTTCGCCTTCTCAGGACCCCAGCCGAGGTGACCACTAGACGAGGAGCCGCCCGATCAGACAGGCGGGGCAGCTGCGAGAACGAGGCTCGATCGTGTGGGGTACCCCGATCCGCCCATCCGACCAGACGCAACCCCAACCTCTACAACCCGTCTACGGGTGAGATGGGTCACCTGGTGGGGTCCCTGTTCAGGCGCCAACTGAAGGAAATGACCCGTTTAGGGTCATTCGGGTCACTCTAGACCTCCACTAGCCTTCCATTCAATGAAGAGTCGATGACGCAGTAGAGAATGCAAGCAAACTAGTTTATTCACAAGATACACTGCAGTGGAGTCCAATCAGACCAGCCTCTGCTGATGGCTGACGAGGAACTGACTCTAACAAGCATAAAGATACATTAAGTAGGTTGCAGAGCCCACGAAGACCCGCCTATCATGGAAAAACACTGGTAGCTGTCGCAATACAATGAGGGTACAGAGCATAAGTTTCGATTCCACAGCCTTGCACAAGCTATCTACTGCTCAAGGTCATCTAGCTTATCCTCCCCACCAGACAGGTGTGAGAAGGCCTCGATGTAGCAGTAGAAGAATGCACTAATGAGCAAACCTCAACATTGGAGAAACAAAACTTATCAAGGACCTGTCAGTACCACGCACCTGAGTAACTGGGGCTTCCACAGGAGCAGAAGAACTTTTCCCCAACTCCCAAACTCCACTGCAGCGAATATTAGAATTCACTCCCAGTAAAGAGGGGGAAAGGGGAATGGGATAACACGAGAGACTCCACTGCTGTGCCTCTTCCTCACTGGAATCCTAGCAAGGGACAACTTGGCATCTGAAAACACAAATACACACCATTAATACTTTACATAAGTCCCTCCCTCACCTCACTTTCTAAACCCCTTCAGCACTATCCCTTAGCGTATCTCCTTTACCTGCTTTTCACAGTGGTTTAGCTTCTCTCCTTATTTACTAGTTTTAGTTGATAATTTCTGACTTAATTCTCTCTTTGTGTCTCTTTCTTTTGCAGCTGCAGAAGGCGAAATTGTAGGTAAGTATAATATATATATATATATTGCTACATACTTAGTGGTAGACATGGTAAAGAGAATTGTTGACTGCTGCTGCACAGACTGACTTTCAAATGCGCAAATAGCTTATCTTTTCAGCGGGTGAATTCGCTATTGAATTGGATTAATGTCTTTAATTCCTCTATGGAGAGTTTGCTAAGAGCTGGTTAATTAGCAAACCTTTCAAAATAACTCTGTATGCGCAGGAACTTGATGCAGGGAAATTTGAGCTACAGTTCCAAAAGGTTTAGCAGAGCTAACGCCGAGAACTCGCCAGAATGTAGGTTTGAATCACTCAGTATCCTTGCAAGCTTATCACTGGAAGTGCGCAAATAAATAACTGTCTGAACCAAAATGAAATGGCTTACAGACTTCTTCCTGAAATTCCTCCGACTGCCTCTTCAGACAGAGAAAACCGGAGGTGCTGCCAAACTCTGCTCCTCAGTATTACGGTGAAAGTTTCCAGACGGAAGCTCCGGAATGCACTGAGACGCTTACCAATACTGCGTAATGAAAACAGGCGGAGATACGCTCTAAGAAACGCTTCTCCCCTGCAGAAAACTTAGCCTGGAGAAAGTGCCGAACTGGAACACTGCCTTTCTCCACAGAAAGACGGCTGAAGTGCGCAGCGCGCAAGACGAGCGCGCGCGAACACCTGAACACTGTCTCTCACTACAAAGAACACTAGAACCCCCACTCTAGACCGAGAGGACTACTGGCGGCCGCCATCTTTAATTATCAAATGGTGACTGCCTTTCCTGTACTACCCTCTAAGAAGTGAATCGGCAAAGCCGATTCCATGGATAATTTAACAGTTTATTGCGCTTTGAACCTGCCTGGGGGTGGAATAAGAAACAGGATTTCCCAGTCTTGACAGGACCATTTCTCGTAACTGAGCAAGTAGCAGTTTCGATTATACTGTAAAATGGCGTCTTGGAAAACAAAATGGCGGTACACAAGTCAACCGAACAAATATAGTGCCGGCATCCACTGACTGCATTTTCATACAGTATGCCTAATAATGTATTAGCTATATCAATGCTAACACTATTAGCAGTAAAATACGAATAATATAGTAGTTTTTTGATTCAATTCTAACAGTGGTAGTCAGTAAAGACCTCCCCCTTGATTGTCTCCTTGGGAATGACCACCCAGAGTTTGGTGTGAGCCAAAGAGAGGTACTGGTCCAATGCCAGACCTCACCCAAGGAACCTGGGGCGGGCTCACCATGCACTAAGTGCAGCTAAGCCCCAAAAGAAAAAGGAGAAACAGTGTAGGAAAGGTGGGCAACTGTTAGCCACAGTTCCAGTGGGCCAGGGAGATTCTATCCCAGTAAGGGAGAACTCCAAAATTGGCACTGGTGAAGTCCCCCCCTAGCCAACAAAAATACCTGACTACCCAGGCAATTGTCCACCCTGAATTGGTGGCTCCTCAGCTGGCAGAGCAGAGGGTGGAAGAAGGGTGTTCACTACCAAGTGTAGTGACCCCCACCGTAAAACAGCACACAGGCCCCCCAAACCCAAAGAAGCCTGTAAGTTAGCTACTCCATCTACCAGTGAAGAGCTAAAGGTGTGGTTCTGGGCACTGACAGCTGTCAGTAGCCTCTGCTGGGTGTTAGCCTTCATGGCAGAACTGTCCTTGGCATGGTGGCCTAGCCTCCTGCCAAATAGCAAGTTAGGCCCCCTGACCCTACTGGTCATGGTGGGGTTGCTCAAGCTGTGGGTGACCACTGTGGGTAAGCTGGGCTTTGCCCTAGCTAAGTTAGAAATTGCAGAGGAAGGCACCTCTGAACCCAACCTAAAAAGATGAGGTAAAGAGCTAGGAAAAGAGCATTGGGAATTAGGTCCTGAAACTGTTGAGGTAGGCCAGCTCCCCAAAGGGACTGACCGGGACAGAAGGATGTAAGGAAGTGTAGGCCCTGTAACTTTCAAACCACTTCCTCTACTCTTCCTCGCCTGAAAGACTTGGAAGACTCTCCTAGCTTTGGCTGAGTCTCCTGGCCTTTGGGCTGGGGGGGCTTGTGTAGGAAAGTGGGTTTCTGTTGCACTAACCCCCCCACTTTTTGCCAGACTACTGATGCACTTTTGACTTGATGTGTCCTGGGTCCCTGCCAATCAGGTTCCCAGGGCCTGTGTTCTTTCCCCAAAACTAACCCAATTGGCATCTCTGGCCACAGGTCAGTCCCTGGTAAATGGTACCACAGGTACCCAGGGCACTGTGACCAGGGAAGACCTCTAAGGGCTGCAGCACTTATTGTGCCACCCTTAGAGGCCCTGTACCTTTACACACACACACACACTGCATTTGCAGGCTGCGTGTTTTGGTGCAGAACAAAGTGAAGAGTTGACTTGGCACACATCTCTGTGTGCTATGCCTACAACCCACTGCCCTGGCATAGATCAGTCACCCCTCTAGCTGGGTGCAAAATACCAGTGGTGAGGGTACAGGTGCATGAGCCCTGTACCCCTACAGTGTCTAAGTCAATTCTTAGACATTGTAAGTGCAGTGCTGCCATTAAGAGTATATGGTACTGGGAGTTTGTCATTACGAACTCCACAGCACCATAATGGCTACACTGAAAACTGAGAAGTTTGGTATCCAACTTCTCAGCACATTAAACCCACACTGATGCCAGTGTGGGATTTAATGAAAAATACACACAGAGGGCATCTTACAGATGCCCCCTGAAAACTAACCTACCACTAGTGTCCAGGCTGAGTGGCTGCTTTCAGCTGCCACCACCAGACATGTTTCTGGACCCCTGGGTCGAGAGCCTGCTGCTCTCTGGGGCCTGAAACAATGCATATTCTGGAACGAGGTGCCAAGCCTCCTCCCCCAGGATGGGCAGGGTTCACGAAGGGGAAGCTTCAAAGGCTTGCCGCCTTTGTGAGCTTCCCCAGGCCACTTGCTGCTTTCAGCAACTGGTCCCCACTGGTTCTGACCCCCACTTTGGGCAGGAGAACCGGCGGGAAAAACAAGTGAGGAAGAGAGGTGTGCCCACCTCTGCCAACTCCACCCCTCAGGTGGGGGAGGCGAGGTGAAGCACAACTCTCAGTCCCCGCCATCTTGCAGATGGGGGGACTCAGCCAACAAGGGACAGGCTCATGCCCCCCTCCCACTGGAGGGTGGCATAATAGTGGGTGTACCCACCCCAGGGAAGGGACTCATTGGTCCCTGCCTTTTACCTACCTGTAACACCCCTAAATCTAGTATTTAGGGGCACCCATGAACCTTGCTTCCTCAGACAAGAAGAAACTACAAGAAGAAGAAGAAGGACCGAACAGCCGTGAAGCAGCTAACAAGAGGAAGACGCCCACTGACTTGGCCCCAGCCCTACCGGCCTGTCTCCCCCTCGAACCTGCTCCTGCGAAATCCGGGTGTGTCCTGCAGCCAGCAACCTCAAAAACCCCGGAGGACCTGCCTGCCTTCAACCACAAAGACTTTGTCTCCTGTGAACACCGGATTTGTTCATCTGCAACCTCTGGCTCCGGCCGGACACCGCGGATCCGCCCCACTCTGCACCCGCCGTCCACGGCCCGAGCTCGAGTGGGCAAACACCACGAGGAGGTCACCCCAGCGATCCTGACCCGAGATCCGGCGACCCCTGACCTGCCTCAAGCCTCCAGCCGACGCCTGCAGCCTAAATCCGTAAGGTCCCTCCAAACGCGACCAGGAGCTGGAAAGAAGATCCGACCCCAAAAGGCACCCATGCACCTGACGCCCCACTGCCTTGGGTGCCCAAACCGACGGTGCCTAACCAACCCCTAACTTCCCAACTTACCTCTCGAAGTGGTGGTCGCACCCAGAAGACCTTCGTCCCCAAGCCTGCAGTGGCTTTGCAAACCGGAGGTTCCTCATTGAAAACAACAGGGCGCCCGACGTCGAAACCGCACCCTCCACACGGCTGCCCTAGTGCCGCTGAGGGTGCACCTTTGGTGCTACTTTGCTTCCCCATTTGCCCTGAGCTATAGTCCAGGAGCTTTGCTCCCACACCCAAGTGGCCTGCTTGCCAGCAGCCACCAACCGGAGGCCCCCTATCCCCATTGGATAACATTGGGCCTCAGCACTCTGCACCCGGCCGCCCTAGTGCCGCTGAGGGTGTAACTAGAATGTATCCTTGACCCTGGGGGACCCCTGAGTCTACCCCCAGAACCTCAACTCTCACTACCAAATACTTACCTCAAAACCGATAACACTATTTTCCTCCATAGGATAACATTGACTGTTTTTCTTGGAAAAGTTTCTAAGTGTGGAGTTTGAAAACCTAAAGAAATTCTTTAAAATTGTACTGTTTAACAAAAACGATTTTACTTACCTGTTTACAGGAAATGTCCCAGAGTAGTATCCAGGTATACTACTCTGAGTAAGAAAAGTAATCTCAAAAGTAACTTACCTGTAATCTTACAGAAAAGCCCATTCAAGTCTATGTACTGTATTTACAAAGTATTGCATTTCTCTGCAACCATCCTGTAAGTCAAAACAAAGTGCATATACCATTTCAATTCAAACTGTTTACAAACTGCATTTACTACTGTAAAGTATTTATTGCTTACCTGTGCCAGGCTTGCTTGGTTCTAGAATATAAAATAACTAAAAGAATATTTTTATACAAAAACAATTGGTCTGAAGTTCAGACTTTGAGTGTGTGAATTTGTTTGATGACTGAGTGTGTACAACAAATGCTTAACACTGTCCTCTGATACTGCTCGACCACACTACCACAAATAGAGAGTGAGGTGCTATCTAACTTTACCTCTGCCTACCTTTGGGGTTCCACTGGACTCTGATCACACTATACCTCACTTTGGTATAGTATATACAGAGCCAGCTTCCTACATGAAGCATACCACCAAGGGACCTTTTGGTGGGTGAGGGTTATTTTAAGAAAACGTATCGTTTCCCTTAAATAGAAACAAAACTACTAGAAGGATAGTTATTTTTGAAGTACGGGTGGACTTTCTTTGGTTATTCATATAAGACAGGAGGCCACAGCGAACCTGACCTCTTTCTCCCCCCCTTTGTTTGAATTGCAATTTAGCCAGCGCACAGCTCTGGGAGTAATTTTTATTTCAAGGGGTAGCCCGCCCCTAGAAATTTCTTGCTCCTTATTTTTTGTACATAAGAATCAGATCACACACTCTACCACCATGACTGAGACTACGGGCCTCACCTTTTCAAATAAAGAAGTGGAGAGGATTCTGGCCACAATCACCCCCTTTGAATGCCTGAGCAACCCTGAACCCAACACAGATAGCACTGATTGGGATGAATTGACTACACTAAGGAGAACCCAGATAAAAACTGCTCTACACGGACTAAGGATGACAGAATATCTGAGGGCAAATGCTGCTCCACAAGGTCTTATTGTCAGAAATGAACCATTCATCTTCCAGCATGACAAAACCTTCAAAAAGGATTGGTCACTAATCTCCTGGCACTGTACACGGGATTGGCTTATCCTAAAAATCAAAACAGCCACTCACATCTCCCAGGAACTAAAAACTGAAATACAGACGATAGAAGTACGTCTAAAAAGCTACCAGTCTGTTAGCTCCCTGAAAAAGCGACTAGAAGAACTAAATCAAACCATGAATGATTTTGAAGCGACTCTAAAACAGAGTAAATTTACAAAATTAAAGAAAGACACTAGTAGGTTTAGCCATGAAAGAGTGTACCCCTACATTCGAGACAATTATGTTCCATCAGGCAGACATCAGGACTTCAACACCGATAGTGACACGTGGGACACAGGCTCAAACAGCTCTGGCTCCAGCAGAAATAGTGGAGCAAGCTACCAAGGCAGAAGAGGCCATGGAAGAAGGATGAACTTCCAAGGGACAAGAGGATGGGGTCCAAACCAAGGACCCTCAATGTACCCTGTACCTTTTTTCTATGGCCCCCCAGCAGCACTAGGCCCATCGGTACCTTTCAACCATTGGAACACAACCCACCAGGATTATCAATACTACCCACAGAATCCTTTTTTAGGATCACACCAGGGTCCCAGGAGGGGTCGAACTCGGAAGAGGAGCCAAGTACATTGGGCAACAGATGAGGAACAAACCGGAGTTGCGACCAGGAGCATGACCGGTGCTCAGAACAACCAGGCCACAACCAGCAAACGTGTAGCCTAGTGGTAAACCTGATGGACCACGTCCTATCTCATGCACAGATAGAAATCCCGGAGAAAGGATTAGGCTTCGTACCCACGGAGAAGATGGACAAGTTCAAATTATGCACGGAAGTGAATGAATTCATCAGGAAATTGAAACTAAGGGCATATTTCACCAACAAGGAACCAAGTACCTCTGGACAAGATGACACAGGACTACAGCTGAAGTCTACGTTCACCCCCCCCCCCTATTGCTACCCTACCAGTGGAGATTATGGCTTTCGAGAAGGCAGTGCTGAAGGATCTAGAAGAAATCAACCCAGAAGCCACCTGAGTGTTCCATAACCCTACAAAGGAGCAAAAACAAGCAATAAAGGAACTGGCTAACAACAGAGACATAGTCATAAAACCGGCTGACAAAGGCGGAGCTATAGTTGTACAGTCAGCAGAAGCATACCGCCAAGAATGCATGAGACTCCTACATGATGATAGGGATTATGAGGCACTGACAGAAGACCCGACAGAAGCCCTACGAGTACATATCACAAGTATGGTAGAAGAAGCACTTGCTTATGACTGGATCTCACGAAAAGAAGGATAATTCCTAATAAACAAATTTCCTGTGACACAGTACTTTTACACGATACCAAAGATTCACAAGAATCTCACACACCCACCAGGACAACCAATTGTATCAGGCATTGGGTCCATCCTGGAACCACTGTAAAAATGTGCTGATGCCTTTTTGCAACCTATAATCCAATTTACAGACACCTACCTGAAGGACACCAAGGATGTCCTCCGACTTCTACAAGACAGACCATTTGACCCCGAAACTGAATTTCTGATGGGTCTGGACATGGAGAGCTTGTACACCAGTCTCCCACATGATGAAACATTACACATCATTGAGGATGTACTGTTTGAAATCGAATGGGAATATCAAACCCCACAGAACATCGTGATGGATTGCTGCAAGTGGGCATTAACTAAGATTTTTTTCTTTTTGAATACATTCTTCACCTCCAGAAACATGGGACCAGCATGGGGAGCACATTCGCCCCACGTATAGTAGGACTATACATACACCACTTGAAGAAACACAAGATTCTCAATCCTGGTAACCCTTTTCTGTCCCACACCCGCCTATAGAAACGTTACATTGATGACGTCCTGGTCATTTGGAACGCCATAACGAGACAGCACACCAATTTTTAATTTGGCTGAACTACCAAAATTATTTTCTGAAATTCACCAACACCATATCAAGCAAGGAATTAGTATTCCTGGACCTCAACATCTTCTCACAAGGGGGAGAACTAAAAACAACAACACACATTAAAGCCACCGCAAAGAACTGCCTCCTAGTTTATGACAGTATCCACCCCAGACATCTAAGGGACAATCTCCAGTTTGGCCAATTCCTGCGATTAAGGAGAAACTGCTCTGAACTTAAGGATTTCAAACAACAAGCTGAGGATTTACGTTACAAACTGGTGAAAAGGAGTTACCCCACTCGAGTCATTGACAAAGCGATGAAATTTGCCAAAAATAACAAAAGGGACGTCTTATTGGACATAAGACCAACAAAGCCAAAAGAGGAAAGACCAATCTGCATAACCACTTACAACACAGCCTCTAACCAGGTGAGCAAGATAATCAACAGACACTGGCGGACTTTAAACTGTGGGACTTTGGATTTCCCTAAGCCAATGTTCTCCCACAGAAGGCGTAGAATCTTAAGAGATATGATAATACATACCAGACCATGCATATACAAGGAGGGGAAAACATCAGAGTGTTTCCTCTCCCCTTTTACAGGTCACCATCCATGCGGAAACTGCAGTGTCTGCCATTTGACCACAAAGAGCAAAAGTATCACATTCAACAATAACACCGATTGGGAACAACGCCGTTTCACAAACTGCAACTCAAAAAATGTAATTTACATGATCACTTGCCCATGCCGACTCCACTATATCGGCATGACGAAACCCATGGTCAGAACACGCATTTGTGAGCATCAGAGCAACCTTAGATGCGACAGAGCAACAACAAAAATGTCCGCACATTACATCGAGGAGAGACACACGGTACAGGACCTGCAGTGGACCATCATAGAACAAATCCACAAGGAATCCCAACTATTTGAAAAACAACACTGGGTTTTCCGATTGGGAACTCATACAAAAGGACTGAACGATGGCATACCATGGAGCCATTTTGCATAAAAACATGATTATGCTTTAGCAACCTGTTGAAGATCTATACTTGGTTTTTGTAAATAGCCTTTTTGACTTCGTTCTTTAACAACCAACGTCCAAGTTGCACAAGCTAACACCGCATATAAAAAAAAGGACTGAACGATAGCATACCATTGAGCTGACATGTCTTAAACCCATGATTATGCCTCAAAAAACTTGTAGCACATATATACTTGGCTTTTGCAAATAGCCTTTTGACCCCGTTCCTTAACAACCAGCATGAGCGAACACCGCATAGGAAGAAACACCTCCATATACAGAGCACAAAAAAGCGGATACATAGCTCACCATTACTTTTTTAAACATTTTGGTATAAGAGAACCTCCCGAGCATCTGTTTTTCCTTGCACATTTTAAAAAAAAACTCTAAGTAATAAGCCTCCTCCAACTGACTCCCTTATATGTGGGATATTATTTTGGATCGGTTGAAATATGTGTTCTACCGTAGAAACTGGAACTGGTATATACCTCAACCCCCTTTCTTTCCTTTCTCGCCTTTGTAAACCCAAATGGGGAGTTTTCAATGGAGTTTGTAAAAACGATAAAAACAATGATTCCATCAATTTTGAAAGAATTTGTATTTATTGGTTTTTCATCTATTTTTATTTTCGAATCAAAAATAATTGAGTTTTTACCACCCACCAGCTAGCAGGCACGAACCGGCATAGGAGTAAAATACACACAGAATACAGGAAGTCGTGCCACTAGTGGGCGGCCATCTTGTGAAATCAGCGGTCTAGTCACCGCTGACACAAGGATGCAAGCAAGAGACCACCTGACATTTAACAGGACGGTCCCGACTCGTCAGTTATCTTCGGAGCCACGGGCAGGCAGAGTATGCAAAGCAAGGTTGCAGATTTGACGATTGTGTGACTACAAGCGCCCCTCCCCTCCCGTGCAGAGCTCATGGGGCCAAAATTAGGCAGCAAGCATGTACGTTAAACCAATATGTAACGTATTTTCTTACAATTTTTTTTTTTTTACCAAATTCACTATTTCTGTTAATTCAGTCAGAAAACATCCAGACCATCGATGCACGAAGAGCAGTTCCTTTTAGCATATGGAATATACCTCATAAAGTGTGTGATTTATGTTACATGTTTTGAATTGTCTTGTTCGTTTTTTTTAAAAAGGGCGGCACGACACATACAATTTGTAGTAAAGGACTAGTCGTGCACAAGTGAAAAATATATCACTTTTTGTTCCACGAGTTGGTGATGTGTTTCCTCAATATAAATTTATCGACAAGTTAACAATGTGATAATTTCCTATCTTTCCAGATCGTTTTGAAGAAATATACAGACTAGGTATTGTATTTGCATGACAACCACTCTACTTCACCTTAATAATAATTGAGAAGATCAAGTAGGTTGTTTAGGAGTGGTAAAAGGGATCATTTAGTTTGGTCCTGAAGAAAAGCCTTAGGGGATAGGCTTGAAACATGTAGACCGGGAGACACACACCCATTATAGTGTATTTCTCCCACTCCCCCTCCCTTTTAACAATACCAGCTACAGGATTTAATAAAAGTTAGGCTCCACGTAGCCAGGTATTTTTTAATCCACTGTTTCTTGACCCTTCCACTCTCACATCATTATATAGCCCACACCTTACAAAGTGCTCCCACGTCTTCGTCGGTCGTAGCACGCCCCGCCCCGCAGTGGGGCGGGAAGAACCAGATGATGAAGCATGCCACCAAGGGACCTTTTGGTGGGTGAGGGCTATTTTAAGAAAACTTATCGTTATCCTTAAATAAAACAAGACTACTGGAAGGATAGTTATTTTTGAAGTACGGGTAGACTTTCTTTGGTTATTCATAGGAGTTTTTGCCACCAGGGTTGCCAACTCGTGGTAGTGAAGGCTTAAGATTTCCTTGAGTGGCTTGTTCCTCCGGCCCAACTCCGACTTTACCATATGTAGCCCATACAACCGGAAAAGATAACAAACAAATTGAGATCAGGTCGCACACTGACCACCAGACTGTGCCAAAAGACCAAAGGTGACCCACTGAGAAAAAGAGCTCCCCATTTAGGTATAATTAAAGGTGGTGGTAAAATACCAGCCTTCTTTTAAAAACTACCCAATGATAAACTCACCGCTATAGAAGCTGTGCAGTCAATTTCATTGAGGGAGTCGAAGGGGGAGCTCATCCCACCCAAGTTACATGTGGTAGATTAGTTGGCTGCTCCCATCTTGCCACATTCTCAATCGCAAGTCTCATCCTCTGCCAGAACAGTTCGTTGTCCTCTAGGGGAATGGTCCTCTTTATGTACATTATCAGGGGGAAATGATATTGAGGTTTCACTCGTTCCCTTGCGCACTCAGCCCTCTTTAATTTTGGACTATACTTTACCTGAGATCTCACCATTTCAACCGATGTCCCCGCTTTCGGATAGGAGGGTGGAAGCACCATCTGACACGCCAAAGCAGCAGAAACAATCTATGGCCCTGGTTTCAAGTACACCCAGCCTTACAATCTTGGATCATGTTAGTCTTTCTGCTTCACCCGACTTATTGATGAAACCTCCAGCGAGTACCTCAGCCGATTATGTATGCTCCTCCGGATCCTTGCAGAGTCTTGAACGTATTTTGGAATCCATTCCAACTTTATTGGAAAAGAATACTGACACCTAAGACCACAATTTAGACATTCTATTGGTTATACTGAAGGAATTACCTGTAAACGTAATCAGGGAAGAGAATAAGTCCAATGGAAAGAGCTTTGTAACCAGTACAGCGGGTATGAGTACTCAGGCGAGCTATCCTAGGATCTTTCCGTATAGACAGGAAAAAAGACCTTGGACCTAAGTGATCTTGAAGCCCTCTTTATGGAGGAAGGGATATCAGCCTATGAGGGTACAAATAACAGGCTAGTCCTACCTGGTCCCACTCAGGTCTCCGGTGAATCAGGAGAAGTCTTTCCCATTTTCAATGAAGTGAATAGGATTAAGCCGGAAGATCTTACCCAAGAGCCAGGTCCTCAGCCGGGAAGGGGAATAACTCACAATAGACAAAAAACACCAAACAAAAGGCAAAAAGGAAAGTGAGAAGAATAACCAAGAGAAGAACAAGAAAGGTTGAATTTCAGGCCAGGGTTACGTCAACCGAGGTTGAATTTCAGGCCAGGGTTAAGTCAACCGAGAAGTCCATTGTGCCGCACGCTTATATTACTGAAACTGCCTCTGTATACCAGGTACCGGCATCTCCTGATGTTGCTATAATTCCATCTGAGCCTGTGGGTTCGGATAAAAGGGTGGTTCTCAAACCCGCTCAGGACGATCATGTTGTATTGTCAGCCACCCAGGCAGATGGGGCTCCCCCTGTGGGAGCTGAAGCGGGGAAAGTTAATTCGGAAAAAGGACACATGGTGGGGGCTAAATTCCACTGCTAATACCTATGATGACGTTGTCTGGGTTCTCCAATTTGTGGATATTTTTACTGACCCTGAGGCAGAAAGGATGTTCAACATATAATGTATTTTATCTCTCCTTCAATCTATCCTACAGCTGGCGAAATTCTCCTCTAAAGATGTCTCCTTGGTTGTCTAGCTGGATACCAGTGTGTCATCCACGGCCTGGTCACATGTATGGCTTCATTTCTACTCCAGGGTGGTGGCTGAAGAAGTCCTGAACTCATTTGACGAGCTTAGGTGGTCAGGCTTCAATATCTATGCCACACCTATACATCATCAGGCTTTCTCGGCAGCCCATTGAATGGCCAATACGAGTTGCTGGGACAGGTTTGGGTTTCATCTCTCCATATCCAATCATGGTCCCCCCGCCTTCGGTCGAGGGTGGACAGTTGGGAGTAGGTTTGGCAGAGATCCTTGTAGTGAAGACGGATAAGGGCAGGCAAAATTTTACTAACCGGATGGAGCCTCCAGAAAATAGAGAATCTACATGGAATTGGATAGCAGGGACAATCAAGTCAAAGAGGGAGTTCTCGAAAGCCCTCTTTTACAGATCCTGATGACTCCGGGGTCTTGCTTTTTCTGTATGTGTTAAGCATGATGTTGTGGTGTCTGTCTTTCTTAGAGATTTCACAAATTTTCTAGTATTATCTGTATCCGGGCTTCCTTCAACCAAGTCATTCAAGGGGGGCCGAAATGGGTGTCCCGACTTGATACTAATTAATACATACTTCCCTCCGAAACTTGTCAAAGATAAACAATTCAAGGAGTTGGCACTCCTACTGGATAAGATTAAACTGTTATTCCCCTATGTGCCTATTCTTTTGATCAGTGACCTAAAGTAAAAATCCCTCCTATGCAGCCGAGGGATGTTATCCAAAGGAACAAAGAAATTGCATTGAACATTCCCTGTCAGGTCTTGGGGAGTCAGAGAGGGGAGGGTTCCGGCAGACAATTGGAGATCCTACTTAATAGCTCAAATATGAGTATAATAAATGGTAGTTGTCCACGAGATTAGCCGACTCAGCTGACATTTGATAATGGGAGGGTAACCTTCCCGAAAAAATCTGGGTTAGTTATATCTCAGAACTGTACTCAAAGTTGATGTTGGAGGTGCTTCGGGAACGCTGCAGATGAGTTTGCATGTTAAGGGGGAGGAAGAGAGCAACCCGCTCCCCACAGTTAGTGGCATCGAAGCAGTGATTAAAGGTCTGAAAAGTTCAAGGGAGCAAGGGCCAGATGGTATTTCATCAGACATTTTAAACTTAACCCCCACCTGTGGGCACAGACCCTGGTACCATTGTTTGGAGAAATAATTGGGGGGCATAATTTGCTGGAAACCTGGAAAGGTAGCATTAGGGTGCCTTTGTTTCAAAAGGGCAACAGGGCTTTGCCCTCTAATTATCATACGATTACCCTATTGGATATGCTGAGTAAAATCTATGCGGGGCATCTGTTGGGTCTATTAGAAGAGTGGGTGAGTGTTGCTAGAATCTTATCTTTGACCGAAATGGGCTTTCGGAATGGGTACTCAACTAAAGATGGCTGTGTGATCTTAAAGATATTAGCTGAAGATTATGCCCTCAAAAGGAAACATCCCTTTTATGTGTCTTACATCGACTTGTCAACTGCATTTTACACCGTAACCAGATCTCTTTTTCTCTGGGAAAAGATGGCCAGAGGAACTGCCCTGGGTCTTTTGAAGTTGTTAGTTGAATTGCATGAGGGCTCATGGACTACAGTGGAACTTGAGGGTAATGGGGCCTTGTCCAAAAAGATCAGCCCCCCCCAATGGGTTGAGGCAAGGGTGCATTCTGGCACCGCTTTTGTTTTCAATTTACATAGCGGATGGCATGGCAGGCCTAAATCAGGTCAGGTCTTTTCCTCCTAAGTTGGGGATGAAGTCTATATCTGCTTTGTTTTATGCGGATGATACAGGGTTATTAGATCTGCCGCCAGTCGTTCTGCTGAGGCAACTTGATGCTTTCTAATATTATTGTCAGCGAAATGACCTAAAGATCAATACAGCCAAAACTAAGATCATGGTTTTCTCAAAAGGTAAGAGGCGGTCCCTGAAGTTTGGGTGGTGGCTCAGTTGTGCTCAATTGGAGGTGGTACATGAATACAGATACTTAGGTCTGTTATTTAGCCACAATCCAGACTTCATGGCTCATGTCTTGCTTCAAGGATCACGTGCCAAGTCTACTGCTGGTGCTCTTCAAAGATCGGATTCTGCTTTGGGCCATAAGTCTGTAGAAGTGCTGCTAGAGGTGTATAACGCAAAAATAGTTACTCTGTTACTCTATGGTTGTGAAGTTTTGTTAGAAAAATATGTTAAGCGCTTGCAAATTATAGAAACAACCATCTGGAAAAAATGGTTGGGACTGTCCACAGGCTCAGTGAATAGTGCCTTGAGGCTAGAGTTGTGCCTTACTACCATTCTTTTTAAATACAGACGAGGTTTCTCAATTATTGGGCTGGTATTTTAAAATCTGAAGAAGGGTCCTTGAGGCTTTTCATAAAACTCCACTTACAAGGGAAGCATACAGGACAATGGGTAGATAACCTGCAGGTTATCAAGTCTTCTCTGAATCTCCCTGCATGGTATTCCCCCTTAAACGTGTCCGCGCTCCAACAGAAACAAGCATTAAAACTCTTAATTAAAGAGTGTTCACTAAATAGCGACTTTGCTGATGGACGTAAGAGAACTAACCTGCAGCATCTATTGGAGGCAGATTATAGTGGTCTAATCCAGCCCTACCTAAGAGATATTAAGAGTAGACCTCTTAGGTGGTTGACCCTGAAGGCCAGGGTGGGTCAGGTCCACTCCATCAGGTGGCAAGGGATTAATCAGGCTGGGCTGGACAAGGGTACTTGCCATTTTTGTAAGCTTGATGCATTGTCACTTTCGCACATCATTGTCTTTTGTGTTCCCTTTGCTAAAATAACGTAGCCTGCTAATGCCGGTTTTTATAAAGCTGCAGTTTCGTGGCATTAGTGACCTGGTGAGGATAATTTTGCAGTGTAATAATATGTCGGTATGCTGGGTTTTGGCAAAATTCCTGTCTGTTGTAGCTGAAAACGTAGCTTCCTTGTCCTCACTTAGTAGGGATTTGTGTAAGCCATGTAATAGATCTTGCTTAGCTGAGTTTAGGCTTTCGAAGCCATGTACTATGGGTCGGGTATTTTATCCTATATTGTGGAATGTCAATTAAAAAAGAATAATAATGTAATTTGCTATTTGCACAATTCTGTTGACCATGGGATTGTTTGCATTCTATTCTGTCGCTACTTTTTATATTTATGAGCGTGAATTTTTATGCAGCTTTGCACACTTTGCCTCTATTGCACAATTTGTCTTTATAGTCAATTTTCCTCTATTGCTTAAGTTGCCTGTATAGCATATTCCCAGTATTTTTAGGACTTGGTCTGTGTTTTTCAAGTAGCCGTGTGTCGGATACCGAGATTGGGGTCTGTACTCCAACTATCCATTCAAGTTTTATGTTTGTATTCTTTTTTTATCTTGCATACTGTTCTGCAGTTCCTTAATCGGAGGTATTGATCTGTATGGGAACACTAGTCATTTTATTGGTGATTTTATGAATTCTCTTGAATTGTCACTTTTTATTGATATGTTATGAGATGTGTGGTTTGTATTGCCTACTTGGCATGATATCAAATTAATAAAAAAAAAAATTATTTATATATATATATATATATATATATATATATATATATATATATATATATATTTGCCTGTCCATTCACGGTTACGGTAAAGGAGCAGACACTTCGCCAAAGAAACTGCATCATGCGATATGATATATATACATATATATATTTAGTTTGATATCATGCCAAGTAGGCAATACAAACCTCACATCTCATAACATATCAATAAAAAGTATATATATATATCTACACACACACACATTACATCCCAACAATAGTCCTGCCAATTGTGTTCAGAGGGTGGGCTTTTGAAAGCGATGTTTGGGAGCTTACTAGGATTATCATTGGTAGTCCTTAGTATTGATTTAAATCAGCTACTTTCCTAAAATTAACCAGGGATATTATAATGTATGTGTGGGGTCTCAGTAGACACTGACTTAAGTAAGCCAGAAAAAAGGAGGGTTATCATTGAAACGGGATTAGTTTATTTATATTCACCGGTGCATGGCTATTTCTTTCTCTGAACTGGAGACAATAGTGAGAACCAGAAAAAGCCTCTTCCAAGGCAAGGTTTGGATGTGCCTGGTCCTTTCAGCGACAGCCCACGTTCTGCCTGCATAGCTGCCAAGTTTTCGGTGTGCTTATGTGTGACATTTCTATGTAATATGTGTTCTTATGTGTGACATCTGAATACTTATGTGTGACACTCCAAGTAACACATCAGTGCAAGTAGAAAAAAACAAATCCATCCATGTAATGCAAACATTTTCCAAAATAATCCCCTTGGTATAACGTAAAATCTTGAAAAAGGCTTAAAGCACCTTAATTCTCTATTAGTGTGTAGGCAGTAGCAGTCTTGTAAATGCAGGTTTTACCTGGCAGGCGGGACTCTCTATGGAGAAAGGAGGCTGTTATCTGTTGATGGAGCCCAACAAAATCTGGTCCATGCCGTTTGTCCAGGGCTTAGCTTTGAACTCAAAAACACAAAAGACGGGGGCTGGGAGCAATTGGAAACAGAGGTCCAGTACCCGTGCTCCCTAGAGTCTACGTTGCAATCACTAGAGGGTAGCTGTTCCTAGGAAAGAGCTGACCAGTCTGGTCGCTAGAAGGACAAGTGACAGGAACTCTGTCAAGGAGTATAGGGTAGATAATCTAATGGGGGGAATTCCTCCTTGTTAAGGAAGTGCCCTCACACACCCAAGCGGGTGTCATGCTTCATCATCAGGCGTTGCTCCTCGTGGGGGTGGCGCTGCCGTCCCCCACGGGCCCCGCGAGAGGGCTCTTTGTCGGAGATCTTTTCGAGGAACGCCGCAGTGGTGAGTGCGTGTGTGTGGGGAGTGGTGCTAGTGAGATAAAAATATCACACTAGTACCCTGGAGAAACTTTATTCTGGGGTCCGTGTGATATGGGTAAAAACTGGAGTCAAGAGGAATACTCTTGACAGGCTAGTCAGAATAGGGAGTATTTTCCTTGTGCGTATTTTAGTGCTAGTGGTGATAACAATTGATGGTATCAGGTCGACATGTTTCACGCCTCTCGTGGTCCCTAGTGGATCCAGTGGCGTTTCTTCAGGACCGTGCAAAAGTGTTTGAAGAGAAGTTCAGGGGTCTGGGACGACGACACCCAGTGAACCCTATAATGAGACCTAGATTCAGGTGTGGTTGGGGGTGACTCTGCACCCAAACGGATATGACCACTTTAGTTGCAAAATCCAACCTAAGAGAGGAGAAAAAGAGAGAGCAACAACACTTGTCCATAAGAATGATTTTATTCAATAACGTAATGTAGATCATGCGTGTTTTACACAGCATCCGTGTTAAGGCTAGTTTAAAAAAGGCTGAGTTGTCCATTTCAGCGTGAGGGTGGCTTTAAGTTAAAAAAGAAGCAAACACAGTACACATGCCCGGAACCGGCTGTGAAGTGAGCCAACACACTGCTCATCCGTGCCATAGTAGGTGTGGCAAGCAGTGAGTCATATAAACATGCCCTCACACACGGGGTGCCTGCCCGAGTGTGGCTAATAAGTCAGCGGTGAAATTATTTAAAAAGGCATGCTCGGCGGAGTATAAACGAGTGTCAACAGTGGTGGATTTGTGATACTAACGTTATGGACACATAACACACAGACAAACACTGAAAACCCTACCCAAAAAGTCGTGAGGGAAGGCTTCATCAGCAAGGAGCGCAACATAGAGAAGTAGACCTGGAAATGATACGGTGTAATCGTAATCACTGTTTGGTCACAGGTTTCTTAAATGAGGGTAAAAGTAACACCTATTTGGTGCAAATAGCAGTGCGAAAATACTCACATTGATTTCCCGTGAAAGCACGTTACCTGCCCTCCGCTGCTCAATAGCCGGTGGGAGGGAGGAACACGGTTACCACTTTTAACCACATCCATCTTCCCGTGCGTCAGCTCCCGGGTTCAGAGTGACGTGGGGGAATAGCGCATGTAGGGGTGCTCGAGTATGGAGAGCATGGCGGCCACATTGGGTGTATTGCCCATAGTGCGGGATGACGCAGGGGAGTAGCGCGTGTCGCAGTGCTTGTATTTAGGAAATATGGCGGCCATGTTGGGTGTATATCAAAGAGAAGGGGACCCTCAGTGACTGTGAGGGTAGCCTCACGTTGAGGTCAGTATTCTATCATAGGGGGCAACACAAGAGAACGTGTGGGATGGTACACATGACTGAGGCCACAGAAAAACTATAATGTTATGGAGAGCCCCCCGGAATTCAAGGACAGTCAGAAAAGCACCGGAAGGCGGCTCTCTCAAGTTGGGGGTATAGCGGTCTTAACCTCCATAAGAAAAAATATATACAGCGGGTAAGAGTGAAAGAAAACCTCTACCAATGGCAACAGTTTGGTAAGTACACAGAGATATTCCAGGTAGCTACAATGTGAGGTATACTAGTCATTTTCTATATGTCTGAAATGGCAGGTAGAAGTGAGAAAGACGGAAATGGTCCCCCATGTACACAGCTACAGGAGGGGGGATGGGCTAGTTAATAAATTCGGCCCATGGTATATTGTCGTTGAGGCCTCGTGTATTGGACCGAATTCGAAACACCCGCCGTTGCTCTTGAGTAAATAGGGTTCTCGTTGACCAGTTGGGGTTGGAGTCGATGATAGTCCATCGAGGACTCTCTTGTGTGTGGTGTGCGCGCATTCACAGTCCTCGCAAGACATACAACGTAGGGGTCTGCGAGGACGGCGAGGAGGATGAGGAGGTGAGACCACGGCAGGAGGAGGGCAGCCCAGAGACGCCACAGCAGGTAAGTGACTTTTTTTTACTGATTTTTAGTTTTAGCGGTGGTGGAGGGGAGTGGAGCGAAGCGGAGTCCACTGAGTTTCTTTTCAACTCCGTGGAACTCCGCGTAGTGGCACTCCGCCAACTCTGCCCGGGCTTAGTTCAGACATCCACCAGTAAAGTCAACCCTAACGCCTTTCCTACGACACCTCAGGACTATTAATCCAAACGTATGTAAGCGTTTGACACACCCTGTTTTACTCTGTCAGCTTTGCACTATGTTAAGCAAATGCTAGCTCCCTTCTTGGTCGCTACATCCATGCACTTTGGGACATGGTCAGTCACATCTTACTGACTGTCCCAGATAACCTATGGGTGTCTTAAGGCCACACTATTAAGGATGGCTGTGATGTTACAAAAGTTGTTATCCGATCTGGCCTGGGCACGATCAATTATTTTGGCTGGGCATTTGGCACAAGTGTGGTGCTTTGGTCAAGTATTCCAGATGACTCTGCAGTGGGATCTGAAGTCCCAGTGGTGCAGCACCAATGTAACCTATCTAGTTCCATCCAGGTTTCAGAGGAGACTGCAAAAGATCTGCAGTAGTGGCTGCTCGACTGCATTTGAGGCAGCGGCATACCCCTCTCCTTACCCCACCCAGAGCTGGTGATTGATGCATCACTGCTTGGCTGAGGAGGCTGCTGGGAGAGATGGAGATCAGAGACCTCTGTTCTCCAGCAGAAACCAGTCTCCAAAATTAATCTGTTGGAATAGAGGGCAGTCCACTTGGCAGTGAAGGCCTTCCTGACAACCTTCCAAGGAGGTGGTCTTGGGTCTTGTGCCAGGAGGGTGTACGCTTTGGCATTGGCTGAATCATCAGGTAGTTGTGAACCACCTGGCAAGATCTTTAAACACCAGGGTCGCTAATTCACTGCCAATGCTTAGCAGATCACTACTGGCAGTTACACCTGGATGTGGTGCAGGTCGTCTTCCAGGAACAGAGAGAACCCTGGCTGAGTCTCTTTGCCGCCCCCGAGAACGTGCAATGTCAACATGTTTGTGCTCTGGAGTTCCCAAGAACACTCTCTCTCTCTCTCTCTCTGAGACACATTATGCCTAGAGTGGAACTTAAGACTCCTGTATGCCTTCCCACCCCTGCCTTTCCTGGCTCGAGTTTTGAAGACCGGTGCCAGGTCATCTTAGTGGCTCAGGATTATGGCAGGAGAGGATGGTATCTGAAACTCCTGGGCATGAGCATGTATACTCCAGTCAAGCTGCCTCTTCGGGAGGATCCTGTGTCACAGCAACAAGGTGGGGTCTTGCATCTGGGTGTGTGAAACCTGCACTTCTATGCGTGAAGATTGAACGGCGGCATTTGATTCCATTTGATCTCCCTCCTGAAGTTGTTGATGTTATCTTGGCAGCTAGACACCCTTCCACAAAGTCAGTCCACGCTTGGTGCAGGGACATGTTTCTGGATTAGTGCGGCAAATGCCAGGTGAGTAGAAAGCCAGGATACCTTTCCTCATCATGCGTGTCCCCAAAAGTGACAGGTCTGTGTGTCACCAAAAGTGACAGCTGGTGCACAAAAAGTTTGGGGACATGATGAATGTGTGGCAGCCCTAACAGAAGATGAGCTCTGAAATGTGCAGGCCGTCCTCAAATCCCCCCAACCCCAAGGGTGTCAGTGTGAGGTTCATGAAACGCCTGTCCTTAAAAGTGCCAGGGTGTTTCTGTCCTCAAAAGTGACAGCTTGTGCGCAAAAAGTTTCGGGACATGATGTATGTGTGGCAGCCCTAACCGGAGCTGAGCTGTGTGGGGGTGTGTCAGAGCGTGAGACAGTGTTGAAGGCTGTGTTAGGCTAGCAGGGTAATTAGGTTATGTAAAGAGAAATGTGTGCGCAAAAAGTGCCTTCATCTAAGAGGGAGATGCCTGGACATGTTTAAAATGTGTGCAGAGCAAAGCTGAGACAGGAAAAAAACTAATTAGCCAGTCCCAAGCTTCCCAGGAGAATGAGTACCAAGCACAACTGATTACGCAGCTCTTCTCAAGACAGGCCGTAGGTTTAACAAAAAGCTGTCAAATGCTAATGGGTGTATCTAACAAACAAGACCCTGATTAGAAAATGTACCCTGGACATCCAGCAGGTCCCTAAACTTCAGACGGCGCCATTCTTCCCAGGAGAAGGAGTCCCAAACACAGCTGATTATGTAGGCCGTAGGTTTAACAAGAAGCTGTCAAAATGCTAATGTGTGTTTCTAACAAACAAAGCCCTGATTAGAAAATGTACCATGGTCATCCGTCATGGCCCCAAACTTCAGCCGGAGCCAACCTTCCTAGGAGAATGATTCCTAAGCAAAGGTGATTACCCAGCACCAGACACGTAGGTTTAATTAACAGAGGTCAAATGTTAAAGTGGCATCTAGCATAAGCTGTACACAGGGCAGAAAATGTTCCCACCAAGGGACCCCACTACCTGGTTCTAAACCCCACCTCCATAAAGGGTGGTGACCTACTTAGCATGCCAGGACAAGTATAAAAAGCATACTATGGGGGTCAGCAGAAATAGACATTCAAAAATACCTTTTGGAACGCCGTGTTTGGACTGTTTGCTGCGCAGACCTGCATCAGAAACTTAAGGCCACAATGGATCAGAGCAACTTCTCACAGATTGACGCCGCCTGCTACACGTTAATGGATGTAAGTAAAATAGGGGGATGGCACAATGTTGTACGTTTAAGGATGTAAGGTTTTATTTAAAGTATTGGGGGCAGCGCATTTAATGTGAACAAGGTTGTATTTTTAACGCTAAAACGCGCTATGTAGGACTGTGTTTATAGTGTTTTAAATATTATATGATGTGGGGTTGTGAATAAGGTTGGAGGTGAAACGTGGTTGTCATTTTAAGTTTTTTAAACTGTATGTAATGTGAATAAAGGTGGCTGTTTTAGGGGTTGTACATGGCTGCTGTGTGACGTTTTTAATGGACATTTTATGCAAGGCATGACTAACTATGATGTCTAAGGATACTGTTTTTGGGGTGTTGGGGACCTGTTAAAGGTGTTTTAACAAAACTGTGGGCCTGTATTTAGGGAGAATAATACTAAGGGTATTAGAGGTGCGACAATCCTGTAACGTAAGGCTTTTACAGTTCCTACAAGCCTATAACAATGCGGTATGGGTCTATGGGGTCAGAGTACACTACATAATATACAATGTATACAGATCAAAATAAATAAATAATACAACTAGGTACTCACCAACATGTGTAGAGGCTCTGCAGAGGTGGTGGTCAAACGGCTGGTTCCCAATCTGAACCATGGTGAGGCAGGGACACATCAGTATGCGTTGTGGGGGGCACAGGGATGGACCTAGGGCACAGGTAGTGTCCACTGTGCTTCAGGATGTGGCAGGATCAGCAGCGTTGTCCAGGGTGTGGGGTGGTCACAGCCCCACAGCATATTTTAAAATAAAGCCCCCGGAGCATGCTGAGGTCCGTGCGGTGCTCCGGGGTTGTGGGCCGAGGGTGGTGTGGGGCTCGAGGCCCCTTGTATTTATAAAGGCCCCAGAGCACGCTGTCCACTGGTGGTGCTCTGGGGATTGAGGCCGCAATGTTTTAAAAATAGAACCACCCGGAGACCGCTGTGTTCCATGCGGAGCTCCGGGGTGGCTTGTGCGGCGGTGGTGGGGGCTCGAGGCCCCTTGTATTTATAAAGGCCCCAGAGCACGCTGTCCACTATTGGTGCTCTGGGGATTGAGGCCGCAATCTTTTAAAAATAGAACAACCCGGAGCCCGCTGTGCTCCATGCGGAGCTCCGGGGTGGCTTGTGCTGCGGTGGTGGGGGCTCGAGGCCCGTTTTATAAAAATAAAGGTCCCCAGAGTCCGCTGCCTAAGTGCGGGACTCTGGGGCTTGTGCACCAGTGTGGCGGGGGTAGGCGGGAGTGGCGATTTTAATAAAAATAAAAGCCCCCAGAGCCCGCTGCCATGCGTTGTACTCTAGGGGCTTGTGCATTCGCGTTGGGCCCGAGGCCCCGCTTTCTAAAATAAAATCCCCCAGAGTCCGCGGTCTAAGTGCAGGACTCTGGGGGATCGGCCGGGACGTCGTGTGGGGTCTCGCGGCCCTGTTTTATAAAAAATAAAGTCTCCAGAGCTCGCTTACCACAGGCGCTACTCTGGGGGCTGGGGGCGGATGGCGGTGGTTCCTGGGATCCCTCGTGGATCCCGATGGCGGCTGAGGCAGGGGCGCAGAGAGCTCCCTCTTCGTGGCTGCGGTGGAAGGACCCGCCCCTTCAGTGATGTCACCATAAGGGGCATTCAATAAAAATAAAAAAAAGGCGTCATGACCACAGCGTGCTTCCTCTCCGTGTTTGCACGGTCAGGGCCCACCCATCAGGGACGTCACAGGGGACACCCCATGACATCACGGATGGGCGGGCCCGGTCCTCGCAAACACGGCGAGGAAACTCACAGCTGGGGTTTCAGGCAAGCAGGCAGCGCGGCTATGGTGATTGCAGCCCCAAGGGCTGCCAATCAATAAATAAAAAATGTATTTACAGCCACAGGGAACGTATAGCAGCGTCCTTGTGGCTTTTATTTATTATTATTATTATTATTTTTTTTTTTAATGGGGGCGTTTTATATAGCGCAAACTCGACCTGAAGGTCTTGGAGCGCTTTTAGGAGCCCCGATTACGTTACATAAGCACACATTCCTTTTAGGTGGTAGATTAAGTGCTGTGGAGCAGGGTTTTTTCTCAGGCATTTTGCTCTCCACAGCCAGACCCTTTTAAATGTATGCTTTTGCTCCACCCAGTCATCCCATTTAAATTGCATGCTTTTGCTCTCCCCAGATAACCCCTTTAAATGCATGCTTTTGCTCTCCACAGCCAGCCCTTTTAAAATGTATGCTTTTGCTCTCCCCCCAGACAGCCCTTTTAAAATGCATGCTTTTGCTCTCACCAGTCATCCATTTTAAATGCATCCCGGAGTTTGTATATAACGTAAGGGCGGCATGACTTTAGGTGTATCATTTTGTTACTTGCAGTTTATAAGTTAAAATCCTAATATAAAGCCCTGAATTATTAAAGGGTTCCAGAGAGCAGCTTGCACAATCCGTTACATAGATGTGTATAGGTTAATGATGTACATGCGTTGGGGTTTGTGTGTAGGAATGAGGGGTTCTTATTAAAATTAAACGTCAAGGCAATGGTTGTTTTCAATTTTGAATTTATGTTTTCCCAAACTTTAACTAGGCTGTTTAGTTGTGGGGCCGCCAGGTTGCGCCTACAGTTTGTACACCTCTGACAGTTGTAACATGTACCTAGATGTTGTTTTACGTATACCCAGTGTAAGGATGCGTGTCTCTATGTAATATCTATTTACGTATTCTAAGGTTAATGTAACAAACTGTAATGCCGTGTTTATGAGGTGTAGTTTTAAAACAGCCTTTTGTTTTATCTAACCCTAAACACAGGACATCCCTGTAATAACCGTCACCGACGCAGAAAAGCTAACCCTGCAAGCAGGTATATGTATTTAGAGTTGTATAGTTCTGAGTAGTTTTTGTACACCACTGTCTCAGAACCTCTGCTTTTCTAATGGTATTCTCATGTATGTATGCTTTTATAGATTATGATGCCGATCTACAACTAAATCTTGACGAACTAGAGCAGTACCTGGGGGTTCATAGCGCGTCGCTGAGTGTGCAGGATAACGACGTTCTTTCAGGTAAATCAAAAATGCAGGGGTTCTTTAAACTGTCTAAGACTTAGACTTTGTTAGACCAAAAACAACAGCGGCGAAATGTAGGAGGGCTCCTCAGAAGGGGCTGCTAAGACCATGTTTATACCGCAAATGTGATTATTTTTTTCTTTGCAGGGCCCTCGGAGGCATGCACGGTCGGTGGGGATGTGCAAGAGACGGCTCAGCCATCAAAAGAAAGGCCTCTGAAAAGGAAATCTTCAACATCTAAAGAGGGATGTGTGACAAAGAAAAGAGCTGGGAAAAGACCTCTAACAGGTGTGTGTTTACAAAAGGGGTGCGAAAAAAAACTCTCTGGGTTTTAGTCTCGCAAGTAGAAGGGACCACCGCCATGTAGTACTGGATGTATAAAGGGGACTGTGTAGAAATTATTGCGACGGGGTGTCTGTGGGTAGTGTAAGCAGCTTATACAGGTTCTTTATTTTTTCTAATATATATATTTTTTTATCTTACATTCTAGGAGCCGTTCAAAAGAACACCTGTGAAAATACGTGTAAGGTCAAGAGGTCTGCGAAACCATTAAGGGACATAACAAAGACAGTTCAGAATGCTGAGCCTGCTGCAAAATGTGTGAGTAGGCGTGTACGCCAGGACCGTCTCTGCACATACTACACGCACATACAACAGAGAACCGGCACTGCTGTGAAATGTCAAATCAAGCCCTCCTCCAACATGTTGAACACTCCTACAGGAATGTCTATTCTACACAAGGAGGGGGACAACAGCAGAGACGTGCTTACAAGCCCAGACAACGTAATGCCTGTTCGGTGTAAAAGCGATGCTGCGTATCTGAACCCTCTCCATGCCTCAAAAGGGCGTCCCCTCTCAAACAAATCCCCCCTTAACAAGAAGCCGAGGGATCCGGAACCCCAACCATGTCCTTTAAACCTCAAGAATATGCCTGAGGTCCCAGAGTCCCAAACAAAGCCTTTAGACCTCAAGAAGAAACCTGTGGTCCTTGAACCCCAAACTGTGCCTCTAGATCTCTCATTAAAAAATATTGCGACATCTGTGAATGAGCCCTCTACATCCCTGATCTCTAAGGGGCCCATGGTTGTGAAGGTCGTTGCAGAAGATCGGGTACAGCCCCAACCCCCTAAAGTGAATCGCCTCTCAAGAAAATATCTTAAGAAGAAGCAAGGGGTACAGGCGTTACAAGGGGAAACAGTACCAGATCCCTTAATCAAGCACATTACACCGCAGGCCCCTACACATACCCTGAAGCCCTCTATAGTTTCAAATAAACTAACGGCATCTGTAGAGGGGTCCCCCCTAGACCAGCCCCCAAAACCGTCTATAATCATGCATGAGGGGTTTAGGAACTCAGAGTCTGAAAATGCTCAACCCTCAGGACCACCTTATAACGGCAGCAGTGGGTGTCTCAAGGCAATGACAGGTCTGGTAGACAAACTTAATAGACCCTCAGAAGCAGCACACAAGGGTCCTTCTAACACGTACAATGGGGATTTGTATACGGATGTTAGACACTCACCCGCCCACAACCCCGACAATTTCTTAGCCGTTAGGACCCTCGATTATTTAGACGGCCATTTACACTCCCCAACCCTTATGTCACCTATCACCCCTCTGGGAGCGTACGACCCAACCAGCCCCGCGTCCAGTGTAAACCACACATCACCACCAGCAATATACGGCGATAATAGTACGGGTTGGGACGACTGGTCAAATCAGGGTTTGGAGGGCGTATTTAGTGAGGACCCTTCCTCGGCCGCCCCGGGGTGTTCGCACTGGGACCCTGTTTCTATGATCCCACCGGTCCCTCAGTTACAGAATGGTGATGTGGCGGACGGGGCGAGAGAACGTCCAGGGGTGTTACAGGCAGTTGTAGAACCAAGCACTGTATTCATCCCTATCCGCCGCAATATGATTCTGTAAACCCAAAAGAGGTACTAGGGGCCCATGTGAAAGACATACAGCTGGCGGTCAGAAAGCTAAAACGCCAGGCGAACACCGCCACCTTAAAATTGGGGCTGGGTGGTAGCGACGACAGGGTCGGGGTGGAGACACAGCGGAAGATACTACAAATGGTTGACCATTGTAAAAGGGTGATCCTCCAAACGTGTCAAGCAACTGTGTCCGACATATGGAGTATCCCGGCGTGACTAGGCCTACGCCGTCCCCTAAAGAACCAACATGCCCAGGGTATTAATAAAAGTACGCACAAATCCAAATATAGCAGTAAGGTCCACACGGTACTGACAAAGTCCCTGCGCTTCTTACGCCTGCTCAAGCGTAAAAAGTACATGGATCCCCTCAAACAAAGTCATGCAGTTTCACAAACAGCGCCTGAATCACATACAGCAGTACCATGCACCATGCATTACATAAGTTCAGGAGGGAACATCCCGAGGGGTGTGCAAGTGAAGGGCTCAAGGGGTAGAGCGCCAACACCATGAACACCCAGAAGGTCCGCGGGGTGGGTCTGTAGCAGAGGCCTCTATGACCACATCGCCCACAGGCACAAACCACGCTGTTCAGATAGGCTGGGGTCGGCTACCTAGAAAAGCATAGTCCCGTAAAAAACAAAAGTGGGCTAATAGCGCTAAGCAGCGCAGGCTTTTAATAAGTAAACTAAAGAAAGCCAGAATATGCGCTACAAGGCGGCTTAAAAGACCCCCAGAGCCTTTGCTAAACCAGAATCCCCAAAATGATACAGCAGCAAACTCCTCCACAAGTCAGATTCCTCATGATGAGGATTCAGAGACCGTGTTCTTAGAGAGCGTTAGAAGCTACAGCCGGACTGTAGAGAGATTTAACGCTACAGAACACTACGAGGAGTTTAGGTTTATTAACCTTCACCAGATAAGGTCTTCCACTCATGGGGTTTTAGCCATACATCAGGCTGTGCAAACACTCATAGAAAGGTTGTTACGCGATGTGGGTCCTAATGATTTTTTCCAGCTACGCTTCCAGGGGCAGGGTTTTGACAGTCCTTTGTTCACCAGACGAAAGTCCAGCGATGTGTTTGATGCTGTGGAGTTTTTAGAAAACCTCGAGAGGCTTTTACAGAGTAAGGCTGAATTAGTCGCCTATGGCACTTTCAGAGTCATAGCCCTCATTGTACGGGGTCGTGAGGGGGGTGTTTCCAGGCCTTTAAAGAGCGTGCTATACAGCAAGATAATTGGTAAGAAACAACGATGACTGCTCAACTTTAACACCGAAGCAGTCAACACCTGTCTGGCGGCCAGCATCGTGGGGTTGCTGATGGGGCGCAACACCGCCGACGCTGTCATCCTGTCTAGAGCGGCTGAAGCCCATGAGGTTCTTGAAATACCTCCAGACCGTATGGTAGGCTTTGGCGACATAGGTCTTTTTGAGAACTATTTCGCCGTTACGGTGAAAGTTCTTTATCACAGCGGTTCTTGGAAGTACTTTACAACCGGGGAACGTGTGAAAAACAAGACCGTATATGTCCTTCACCACGAAAATCACTTTTACGGTATCTTGAACCTTAAAGGTTTTCTGGGAGTCAAGTACGTGTGCACACATTGCGACCATATATACAACACTAAGGCACATCATCAGTGTGAAATGCACTGTAAGATGTGCCAGAGGGAAGGTTGCGTCGTAGACGACTCCTTGAAGGTGAGGTGCCGCAACTGTAAGATGTTTTGTCGTTCGCAAGCCTGCTTGAGCATACACGGCAAAGCTGTTAAATGCATCCCTAAAATGGACTGCAGAGAGTGCGGCAGGTATGTGGCGACAGATCACAAATGCAAAGGCATGAAATGCCCAAGGTGTCAGACTCCGTGTAGGGTAGGAATTGGACACCGTTGTTACATGGTTAAAGGCAGAACCCAGACCAAAACCGAAGATTACATAGTGTTTGATATAGATTGCACACAAGAGACTGGGGTACACCCACCTAACTATATTTACGCCCACCATCTAACTTCCGATGACTGCTGGGAGTTTGAGGGGCGAACGTGCGTTGGTGATTTCCTTAATACATTCATTCAATCCAAATTCAAAGGGTATACCATGCTGGCCCATAACTCAAAAGCATACGACTCATTCTTTATTTTACAAAATATGATTCGTGAAAAGGTGCAAGTAGAACTCATCACTCAAGGTTCCAAGCTGATGTTGTTAATGGTTGGCCAGTTACAAATAAGGTTCATAGACACCCTGAATTTCCTACCCATGAAATTGAGCAAGCTGCCAAAAGCCTTTAGTTTCCCCGGGTGTAAAGGTTATTTTCCACACTTTTTTAACACCTGGGCGAACCAGAATTATGTGGGGCCCATGCCGCCTCCGGACAGCTACGGGGTCGAATATATGATGCCTGCTGAGAAAGAGAGCTTTCTACAGTGGTACTCTGAAAACCGTGAAAAGGAGTTTCATTTTCAAACCGAGTTGAAAGCCTATTGCCAGGCTGATGTAATGATCCTACGACAAGCATGCAACCTCTTCAGAGATGTTGTGGTGTCTATGACTAAGAAAGTCAGGGTGTTGAAATCCAAGAAGCCACAAATGACTAAGAAAGTCAGGGTCTTGAAACCCAAGACGCCTCAAATGACAAAGACGGTCGAATACATAGACCCTTTTCAAAACATCACATTGGCCTCCATGTGTATGTCCATCTACAAACACATGTTTTTAAGACCAAAAAGTATCGCTCTAGTGCCGCCAGACCTCTATAACGGTAAACAGAAACGTTATTCAACCCCGTCTATCCAATGGCTCATGTACGTCTCTGAGAAGGAAGACATACATATTCAGCACGCCTTACAAGGTGGTGAATACCGCCTGGGTCCCTATTACCTGGATGGGTACGCTGTAATTAAGGGAGTGCCAACGGCCTTTGAATACAACGGCTGTTTTTACCACGGCTGTCCTCAGTGTTACAAACCCCACGAGTTTAACAGACTGATGGGTGCCAAATTTGAGCACTTACACAGACGTACTCTGATGAGGGCCCAGTATGTTGAAAAATGTGGCTTTGCTATGAGGGTCCTATGGGAGCACGAGTGGTTAGATATGCTAACAACCGACACAGAGCTCAGCCCTTTCCTTCAGAGTCGTGATTTACCACAACCTCTGGAACCCCGTGATGCCTTATTCGGGGGTCGTACAAATGCCATACAACTGTACAGGGCCGCTGGTGAGAAAATACACTATTATGATTTCACAAGTCTATACCCATTTGTGAACAAAATGAAGGTATACCCCTTAGGACACCCCACCATCATATATAGAAACTTTAAGCCCCTTTCCGAATACTTTGGGCTAGTCAAATGTGAAATCTATCCTCCAAGGCAGCTTTACTTTCCAGTGTTACCATACAGAGTCGATGGTAAGCTGATGTTCCCCCTCTGTCGAACATGCGCTGTGTTTAAAGAGGTCGGTGGTTGTAGTCACACCGAAGAACAAAGGATGCTCACAGGGACATGGTGCAGCATCGAGGTCCAAGCCGCCTTAGAGAAAGGTTACAGACTCGGGAGAGTACATGAGGTTTGGCATTTTAAGAGGACCACAACACGCCTCTTTGCCCCCTACATTAATTTGTTTCTCAGAGACAAACAGGAGGCCTCAGGATATCCCGACTGGTGTACTAGTCAAGATGCAAAGCAGAAATACATCGATGACTACCACACTCACGAGGGTATACGTTTACGGCCCCATTTGATAGAGGTCAACCCTGCCCGCCGACAGTTAGCCAAACTCTGCCTCAGCTCCTTATGGGGAAAATTCGCACAGCGTACAAACATGTCAAATACGACCTTAATAACAGATCCTGACGAACTGTTTAAGTACCTTTTTGCCCCTTGTTACGAGGTGTCCAGCTGCGAGTTTATCGATGACGAGACCGCTGCTGTGTGTTGGAAATACACAAAAGAGTACCCCACAACGTGTAACAACATAAACATCTTCATAGCCTGCTTCACAACTGCACACGCCCGTCTAGAGCTTTACAGGGTTATGGATAAACTCCAGGACCGCTGCCTGTATCATGATACCGACTCTGTGATTTTTCTGAGTAAACCGGGGGATGAAGATCCACCTCTTGGGGATTATCTAGGTAATTTGACCAGCGAACTCGATAAGGATGAACATATAATAGAATATACCTCAGCCGGACCTAAGACATACTCGTACAAAACAAACACCAACAAAGTGTGCATGAAGGTCAAAGGTATAACATTAAATGTCAGCAACACCCTAAAAATTAATTTTGACAGTCTGAAGGAACTGGTGCACGAATACTCTGCATCGGACGCCCGTGAAAATGATAAAACCATAGTTGTTAACCAGCCATGCATAGTCAGATCCAAAAAGAAATGGGAAATTACAACACAGCCCCTACATAAAACCTTACGCGTTGTTTTTGACAAAAGGGTCCTGACTACGGACTATAAAACACTGCCGTACGGTTATTAGGCGCATTAGAGAGGACAACAACAGCACAATGGACACCCGATTACAACATCCGTTCTCCTGCGTGTTTGCAGGACCCTCAAACTGCGGTAAAAGCTACTTTATAAAAAAGCTCTTAGAAAATGCTGCCGGTGCTTTATCCCAAACACCTAATAACATTGTGTGGCTTTATTCGTGCTGGCAAGATCTTTATACAGTCATGTCCCGCAGCTTCCCTCATATCAGATTTATAGAAGGTATACCTGATAATCTCAACGATGATGAGCTGCTACCCCCGACCCTTGTAAACATGGTAATTGTCGATGACCTTATGTGTGAAGGTGGCGACCATCCTGAGTTAGAGAGAGCTTTTACTCAATATTCACACCATCGCAACCTAAGCATATGCTACATTGTGCAGAACTTGTTTTACAAGGGTAAGAACAGTCGCTCTATAGCTCTCAACGCCTCATACCTTGTTTTATTTAAAACCCCCCGTGACAACAACAAATATCCGTCATAGCTAAACAGATGTACCCGGGAAACACTCACTTCTTCATGGAGGCCTTTAACGACGCTACAGCAAAACCCCACGGCTACCTGCTGGTCGACTTAAAAAATAATACACTAGAAGACTACAGACTGAGGGCTGATATTTTTCCCCCTGATCTCCCAGTCGCTTACACCCCAAAGACTAAGTCCCGAGCCTATAAAAAGCAGCGCTGAAGACCTTTAGAGACATTTGTAGCCAGGCCCTTATAATACAAGGTGTTGACCATGTCTTACTGCCTACGCCGCAATTTGGCCCTCCTGAAAATGTTGGTTACAGCCAGTCCTCAGCACAGAAAGGCCCTCCTCTGCGCTGCTTCTGATGATTTAGTGGCGGCCATTTCAGAAATAGCCCTAAACACCCTAAAAGGCAACGTTCCTATATCAAGGAGTCAGTTACAGGTGTTGAAGAAGAAGCGTCATCTTATCAAGAAGCTCAGTAGTAAAAGGGCCTCACTCATCACCAAGAAGAAACTGGAGAAACAGTCTGGGGGCTTTTTAGGATCATTGTTGGGCATAGCTATTAAGGGTGGGCGTAGTTCGCGAAGTAATGCTTCGCGAAGCTACACAAAGTGCAGTTCGCGCTACGCAAGCTTCGCGTAGCACTACGCAAACTGCGTAGCGCACTGTTCGCAATGATTGCACAGTGCCGGATGCTTGTCCGCACTGTGCAATCATTGAAAACGGCCACTTGCACAGTGCGAGCTGACTTTTACTGCCGCTCGAGTAGATTTTTACTCGAGCGGCAGCTTTCTCAACGCGGACTGGTAGTTTCTCATCGCGAGCGGTCGCGAGCATACGCGACCACTCGCAATGAGAAACCTGACCTCCCCGCGTTGAGAATCTCGCCGGGAGGTTTATTTTCCACGCTCGCGATCGGCAACTTGATGTTGCTGATCGCGAACGAGGAAAAAGTCTCGCCGGGATGTCATTTTGCTTGCTCGCGGTCGCCAACTTGACGTTGAGGACCGCGAGCAAGCAAAAATGACCGCGGCACTACGCTACGCCACGCCACGCGTGTTCGCACTGTGCTACGTGCAATTCGCGTTGTGCGAAGTAGCGCAGACTTCGCAAACTACGCGAGCGTAGCGTAGCACTTCGCCCAGGGTTAATAGCTATACCCATAATTACAAGCCTCCTCTCGGGACGGTGATGGAGCATGCCGCAAAGATGTATTTGGTTCCTAGACAACAGCTGGAGAAACTGGGCTCTTCTACGGACAATGCCTGGGATATACGGCAAAAATAGACTCTACGACTGGATGCTGAAATTAAAGACATTTTGAACCGGACGGATCTAAACCCGTACGACAAAGCGGCCCTTTACACCAGCACCCTTAAACATTTTCTAAGTTACTATAAGCAGTGGAATACCGAAAAAAATAAGCTAACTTTATATGCCCCGGACTCTGAACAGCCGGCAATGCCAGCGCCTGCTACGCAACCCCAGCAGCCGCAACCGGCCCCGACCACGGATATCTTTGTTGACAACCTTCTAAAAAATATAAGTCAGAGGCACCGGGGGGCAGCGCAAATGTTGATGAGTAAACTAGCCGCTTCTAAAGACCTAACAGCGTGGAATGAGCGAGGCGAATTTCTCTACAAGGGGCAGCCGGTTGTTGGTCCACACATGTACGATCTAGTCAAAGGTCTCACTCACCCCAAGACCCTAACGCCTCAAAATGCTCCTAGAGGTTGGGATCAGTTTCTACAAGCAGCCGCTGAACTCAACATCCCTTCCACTCTTGTGGGTAATAACGACCACCGCCGCATGCTTGAAAGTTTAAAGACACACCTCCCTCCATCGCCGGCCCCCTCTGACGCCCCACGACTATCCCCCTCTTGGAGTACCCCACTTGCGCCATCTGTACGGAGAAAAAGGCCTCTGGCCAAAGCCCATACATGGATTCATCCTTAATGTTTCTACAGACTTTTTGAATAACTGTACCTATTAACTGTACCTATTACGTGTATAATCGTGTCTGATTTCTCTTGATATATTTCTTTAGTAATAGATGTCATTGTAATGCGCAACCTGTTTGTAATAAACACTTTTATAACTTTTCATCCCGTCTCACTCGTCTTTTAAAACATTTTAATTATGGTGTATGTGGCAGCATAGAAATACAGAGTATGAATGCTTGTTTTAAAAAATCTCTTTATTTTAAACGTTCATCATTAAACATATATACGTTACAGACCCTTACAATTTTGACAGACGCTATATTCTGTTTTCACAGGTCTGACCGAGGCCCTTGTGTTTTCTTTTACATATTTCACAACTAGACTGTCATTGTTAACAAGGTCACTCGAATATAGATTTAAGAAATTTCTAAACGCCACACCCTCCGACATTTTACTGATAAAATAAATACAGTGTTCCCCGCATGTGATGGCGAACGAATCCTGGACCCTTAGCTTGTTATACTCAACCCTCGCTGCGGCTTTTTTCACAAACTTGAATATGGGTTGTGTATAGATACAGTGCTCGGGGAACTCTGCTGTACTGTCAAACACTGTAACCTTGTCACTATCTATAAACACGGCCGCCCAGTGTGTTCCACCCTTGTAATGAGGATCTGTGTTAAAGACTAGGTGCGTGGTCTTTCCGGCCCTATTTCGGTCGGTAACCCATCGCTAGGGAAAACACCTAAAAAGTATTTCCTAGCGTATTTATGTCTGCTTAAGAAGTCCCGTATCTGCACAGTGTCCATTTCACAAACTTTTTAAAGATAGTCAAACAAAATCTGTCTGGCGTGGTTGATCTGAATGATACTGTCAAATACCGAGAATACGACCATGTTCACATTCGCAGGTAGCGGATTACTAAAGCGTATTTCAGCTGTTAGATTGCCGTTTTTGACCAGGTTGTAGTGATCACCGTCT
This sequence comes from Calotriton arnoldi, assembly GCA_963921515.1. Classification (NCBI taxonomy): domain Eukaryota; kingdom Metazoa; phylum Chordata; class Amphibia; order Caudata; family Salamandridae; genus Calotriton; species Calotriton arnoldi. The sequence goes on along the minus strand of CAWUFW010001269.1, from coordinate 99,877 downwards.
TCCATGTCAGGAGTCAGGTCGAATGCGAACAGCGTGTATCCGGCCCCATAGCCTTCTCTTGTCACGGCTACCCCACAGTCCCGTAGATGCTTCCCGGTTATCGAAACCAACCCCTGGTATTCCCTGATGTAGTTGGAGGTTATAAAGCTGGGCGTGTAGGGTTTTGCAGGAATCACAGTACCCTCGTGGACCAGCGCAGCATAGTTGATGTTGTAGTGCTTAAAATTGAAGGGGTTTGAGGCGTAGACGCCGCTAAAAGCTGTATTGTCCACAAACCCGATGATGATAAGCTTGGGTAGTTGTCCCATAAATAAATTCTGTTGCTGTGTTAATCGGGTACCGGCTGGGATGCTGAATACCTTCAGAGCTACTCTTTCCACAGCGTACTTGGCGTTTGATATTTGCAAAGCGTCGGCGTGAGCGAGTCTGACGCTCTGGGACACTTTCACCCTCTTTACAAACAGACTCGCTGACAGTATGTCCAGCTTGTACTGGTCCGCATCCCCGCTGATGAGACAGAATGCGTCCTTGTTGCGAGTGAGCTTGATCTTAAGATCAATTCCGTTGATGAGCAGCTTATCTTGGAAGAAGAGGTCTGAATGTATGCGCCCCAGGAGGTCAAAGTGGTGACTGCCCGCCGCAAAACTTGCTCTTTTTACAAAACCCTGATTGTCACCGTCCAACTCCTTGTCTTCAAAGTGTCCGTATGTGTCCTTGTAGAAGAGCCCCGCTGAAAGCTGCGTGTCGAGGGCGTCGCTACTGTAATTTAGAATGCTCTCGAGGTAGGCTCTGTAGGCGTACATGTTATCGCTCTGTGTGATGAGACGATCGCCCAGGGTGATGTCCACCTGATTAAACAAGGTTGCTAGGGGGTAAGCGATCGTTGCCACTTTAGCGTCTGCGGCTATGTCGGAACCATCCGCATTTACGATTTTACACATAAGATGGAGTAGCGTGTTGTTGAGATCCAAATACATATCCGTGGACCCGGATACATAAAACTCAATAGGTGCCAGAGGTGTCAGAGCTGCTAAAGGCGATACCTCCATGAAGAAGCTGTTTTCGATGCTTGTCTGCGTGGGCTTTAGAGTAAACAAGTCTAACTCGGATTTGGCGCACTCGCCCGATGCACAATGTACGAAGGCCATACTTTAGTTTGCGCCGCTTTAAAAAATATTTAGTTTAGAGGCGGATCTCTTCTTCTTCGAAGCTCTCTTCCATCTTGGGGTTTTTCTTTTCTGAACGCGCTTTGAAGAACTCCTCCTTTTTTTATAGGGGGCAGGCGGTCCTCGGCGTCTTGAAGCGCGGCGCTTCCTTTTAACACCGGCACGAGGTCTGTACACCAAACCAGCGCCTTCTTGCGGCTGTTTGTTCATGCGTTCGGCAACCGCCGAAGTAACAGACCCTACCATGTCCTGGGCAATGTTCGTAGCCGCCGCTTTAACACGAGGTTTTACAATTTCACAGCCTTTTCTCAAGAAGGGCATAGCTCTTCTAAACAGACTGTGGAAGAAACCTCCTAGACCAGCCCCGTACATAACCGGGGACCCTTGAAAGTACGGCGGGCCTCCATATCCGGCCTGGTTTCGGTAATAGTCCCTGTACATAGACGGGTCCCCGTATGTTTTCACAACCACCATGATGCCTGCTTAATAGCCTCTGTCGTGTCTCGGTCTTAAATGAAGCTTAACAATAACTTTCCTGTATTTAAAGGACACAGGGACGGACTGATCATCGAAGATCATAATTGAAATAGTGTCAAAATGGTTTGTAGAAACTGCGACGTAGTCGGGTTTGTTGAATTGAATATTGACCATCGTGTTATTTTCGCCCTGTACATGGACCCATCTTAACAGCGGCGCGTAACTATCGCCGATCCTCTGGGCCTCCACAATATCGCTATACACATAGAGCGTGTAGAACCCCCCGTTAATATCGGGGCACGTGTGATCCTGTTCGATCGGACTTTTCGCATTCTGTACTGTGCCTAAAACTCTTCTTAATTTACCGGAACAGTTAAATGTCGTGGTGCGACTCGGGGTTTTAAGAAACACCTTCCTTCTGACGTTATCTAACGACAGATGAGTATTCGTATATGTTTCGATGCTGCCTATGGCTTTGTTGATGGCGTCGACAACACTTGAAACGGTTGGGTAGTAGCCGTATGGGATGCTCTCGTGCATGCTCATAGGGTCCTGCTCACGCTTTATGTAAAACTTAGCCTCACTCTGTGTAAATGTATTCCATGTTCTAGGGTATTGGATCTCGGTTAGGGCTACCTCCCAATCCCCTTTCAGGTCCACAGGCTTAGCCAGTTTCACGGTATAATTAGAAATCTCGTTGTCGGGGAACATGCCTTTAGAAGCGTTGGACGGCAGGGTGATATAAAAGGGCGTTGTCTCCATCTTAACAGCAGCTTTTAGACGTTCCTCAGCTCACACACCCTTCAGGGCGCTTGCCACCACCCAACTGTTAAATTTCTCCGGCCATCCCTGCCATTTGACATATGCCTGACTATTAGCACCTCTACCTTTCCTTTTCAGAATCTTTTCAACCCTATACACCCTGTGCGGATCGTCGGGTATCCTTTGTAACTCTTCCTTGTAAAAGACCCCCGACACGGATTCCCCATCGTAGTCCTTTAACCTGTAAATATACAGCCCTTCTTTAAGCTCCACACTTTCCACTATAAATATTTCGTCGCTAAAAGTCTGTTGGTAGCCCTTTGTAAAGACACCTTTCAATTTTGAAATCCTTACGTGATCACCTTTTTTAAAAATAGGCTTCTTCACCTTTGTAGCAAAATTACGCCCGTACACAGTTCTCCAAACAGATAAAGAATTACTAGGAGTTACCTCTACGGGCGCCGCTTTGATGGTCCTATGATAAGTGGCATTATATTCAGCTAAAAAAGCCTGTAGAACATCGACGTATCTGTAGGTGTTGTGGGCCGTAAAATACCTCCACATCTTAGACTTTAAAGTTCTGTTAAACCTCTCTACAACCGCCGCTTTAACCTCTGTGTGTGTTACAAAATGTCGAACCCCGTGGTGCTTTAATAATTTCTGAAATGTCTTGTTTATGAATTCTTTACCAGCGTCTGTTTGTAGTTTTTGAGAAATTCGGCCCTTCTCGAAGATGGCTTTAAAAGCGGCCGTGACGCTAGCCCCACTTTTATCGCGTAGCGCTTCTGCGTAGGCGTACTTGGACAAGACGTCTATGACGGTTAATATATAACGAGCGTCGTTATGTTTTGCTATATCTTGAAGGCTGATGATGTCCGCCTGCCATTGATAATCTATTTGCGCATTAACGATTGTAGGGCGCCTCTTAAAGCGTCTTCTGGCGGGTTTATGGAGTGAATACGCCTCCTCTCCTGATAACCATGTCTTCACCAGTTCTCTGCTTACAGGTTCGTTTTCATCTACAGCCCCTCTATACAGAGCTTCGGCGCTTCCCAAGCTGCCAACTCCCCTTGTATCGTAATAAAGTTTTCTTAACAGGACCCCCGGCATGTTATCAGCCGCTACACCGCAGACAATGAATGACACTTGTTTTGCGTAAGGACATTTTATTAAAAATAAAGAATATTAACAAAACATAAACATAAGGTACTTTACATTTTCATAGTAAGCGTCGTAAGGATGAAGGGAAACGCCCTTTACAATGCGCTCGTTACACCGCTATGCAGTCACATCGCGGGCATTACAACGCAAATAGTAATGCCCGCGATGTAATGTCCAGCGCTCTAACAGATCGCGTTGTAACGTCACATATTCACGGTTGAATTAACACATAGCCACCTTATAGCGTAACATTCTATTACTTTGTTCTAAATACACGCTATCATGTAACGCTAAAAAAGACCTTATTTAAAATAGTCTTCGGGGGCCAAAGACCCTATTTTTCTATTTTTTTATACAGATTACACATACGCCTTTCTATGAGTCTTTCTATCATCTTTCTATCAAAAGTCGTGCACATACCCTGCATACATGGTAGTTTTAAGCTCGGTTCCTGGGCGTATCGGATCTCATTGAGTGCCGCTGACAAGATCCTCACCATCTCAGGGTGGACATATTTCTTTTCAGTGTACAGACCGTACACCACCCTTATCAGTTTATACACTTTGTACGGGTCTAACAAACTACAAATATATCGTATTGTTCTTGTTCTGTATGATACGCACAAACACTCGTGCGCCGCCTGCTGAGGATTGTTCATTTGATGGCCGTGACAAAGGCTGTAATAGTCACGATTGACACATTTTAGTACCACCGCCGCTGCGAAACCCCTAACACACTGTCTGGCAATGTCAGACAATCCTGGATCTTCCTTTTCACACGCTCCGTTCTTATAGCCGCATACACATTTGTCGCACCCATCACTGTTTTGGCATGTGGGGCTTTCAGTCTGTTTTGAACACCACAGACAATTGAAGATTACATTGCTCGCTTTTGCTGGCCGCCACTCTGCCGCTGGCCTTTTTGGGGCTTTTCTCTAGGGTTCAAAAGAAGAAAGATTGACAGGCCATTAGTTGAAGAAATAAAATACATCCTTATGTAGATGACTGCGCATAACATTTTCCTACTAACCTGACTGACTGACTGAAATATTTATAAAGCGCTCTTATGCCAGGGCGTCTTGGCGCTGAAGAAATAGCCACCCACCAAATTTAACAGGCCTAGGTCTTAGTGAAAAGCCATGTTTTAATCATTTTTCTAAAGAGATCCCTGCTTGGCTGCAGTCTGATGTGAGTTGGGAGAGAGTTCCACAACTTAGCAGCTTGGTAGGAGAACCCCTTACCGCCCCATCTGACTCTGCTTATAGTTGAGAGCTGGACCAATCCAGTGTTTGCTGACCTGAGGCAACGGACCGGTAGGTATCTTGGGAATAGAAGTTGGATGGCTGACGCCCCTCCTCCATAAAAGGCTTTATGGACTATACACAAGGCCTTAAAGTCTATTCTTCTGCGAACTGGTAGCCAATGGAGGCTTTTTATGCTTGCGGATGTTGGGTGATATTTAGGTAACTCTAACAATACTCGTGCAGCAGCATTTTGTAGAGACTGTAGTTTAGAGAGTTGTCTAACGCCAGCCCCCAGGTATAGCGCATTGCAGTAATCTATTCTGGACAGCACCAATGCGCCGACTACCGTTTTTCTTAATGAGAATGGAATGAATGGAAGAATCTTCCGTAATATTTTCAACGTGAAGAAGCATGCCGAAGTCACTTGGTTAATCTGGGAGGCAAGGGTTAGATCCTTATCCACCAAGAATCCCAAATTTCTAGCCTTCAGAGCAGTAACAGGGAGGATTCCTGCTTCAGGCGGCCACCAGAGTTCACTCCAGACAGAGGGTTTTTGCCCGAACTCTATGACCTCAGTTTTTTCTGTGTTTAGCTTTAAAAAGTTTAAATTCATCCAGGCCATCAGAGCCCTTAGGCAGTTCCGGAACCTATCTGCTGTTAGGTCGAGATTTTGCGCAACTGACACCACTAATTGGGTGTCGTCCGCGTATGATACAAGAGAGAGACCATGGCTTTTTATTACTCTTGCCAGAGGGGCGACATATACATTGAACAGGGTGGGGGAAAGAGCAGAACCCTGGGGCACTCCACACGGAAGTGTAAACTTTCCCGACTGAAGTCCATCCCAGTGAATTGCCTGTTCCCGATTTGCCAGGTATGAGGCTAGAAGATCCAATGCCTTCTCCCCTATACCAACTTCTTTCAGCCTTTGTACCAACACCGTATGATTTACGGTGTCGAACGCTGCAGTTAGATCAAGTAATATCAGGATGGCCCTCCCGCCTCCGTCCATCACCTTTCTGATCTCCTCAGTGGCTATGATCAAGGCCGATTCAGTTGAATGTTGAGCTCGGAAACCATGTTGTGTGGGGTCTAGGACATTATTGTTGTCCAGGTATTCCGTCAGTTCTCTGTTTAGTGCTTTCTCGAGTATCTTGGAGGGGAACGGGAGGCATGAAATAGGTCTATAATTCTTGACCTCCAGGGGGTCAAGTGAAGTTTTTTTTAAAATGGGTCTAATACAGACTTTTTTCCAACACATTGGGAAAACCCCTGAGGTTATAATTGTATTTAATAGGGGGGTCAGATAGCCGCTGATCAGTTCTGGAGCTAAATGTATTATGGAAGGGGGGCAAGGGTCCAGAGGGGAGCCCGACTTAGTTTTCAATAATAGGCCTAATACTTGACTCTGTTCTAGCAATTGGAACCGTATCAAACTAGCTCCAGGGACTATCTCCTCTGTTCCATCTAACCCGTTCTCCACGGGAATAGGTGCTGAGTTTGTAAGTTCGCTATACACTGTCTGTACTTTCTGCTGAAAAAAACCAGCCATATTATCCACTATTGCTTGATTTGGTGAAAACACCGTATCTCGTGGACATTTAGAAAGAATAGTGACAGTTTTAAACAATTCTTTGAAAGAGTTGGACGCTTCCTGAATTTTAGCCGTAAAATAATTTGATTTGGCTTGCTTTATAGAGGACTTATATTCCTCTAATGCTGAGTTATAGTGCCTCCTATGTTCCGCGCTATAATTTGATCTCCAAATTCGCTCCTGACGTCTGCATTTGATTTTCAGCTGTTTAAGCTCAATCGTATACCAGGGCGAGGAGACTTGTCTAGTCCTTAGGTGCTTAGAACCTTCCGGTGCCAGCTTATTTACTGCCTGGGTTAGCCAGGTTTCATAGTTTTTGGCTGCCACTTCTGAGTCCAGAACATCTGGTAGATTCTTTGACAGGGCTGAGATCAAGTCCTGTTCATGGATTGATTTCCAGGGGCGCGAACTCCCCTCGCGGAACTAGTCCTGCGGCCATTGCTAGTAGCTACCATCCGGACATTAAAATGGACTGCAGAATGGTCTGACCATGTTAATTGTTGAACTCGCGTCACTTCTGTAGAGGAGTTATTTGTGAAAAGTCCATCTAGCGTATGTCCCGCTATGTGCGTGGGTTCTGATACTAGCTGACTCAAGCCGTATCCGGCCATATTGTCTATCAAGCTAGCTGTGTCGGTATCATTATTTGATTCCAAGTGGAAATTAAAATCTCCAAGGACTGTAAAAGAGGTAGTGTCCAGGCAAGATTCTAGAAAAGTCTGCACAGATCTAGTAAAAGCGGCTCTCGTTCCAGGGGGTCTATAAATAAGAGCGCCTGTGAAGAGCTCGCAGTTATTTCTTTTAATACTAAATGACATTGCCTCTGCTTCTAATGTAGGTTCATGCTTCGTTTTCACAGTAAAGTGAGACCGATAGATCAGCGCTAAACCTCCCCCTTTTGGCGCCGACCCTGTCAACATGGGCTACAAGATAACCTGCAGGCACAGCGACTCTCCAGTCAGGGTCGGAGAGACTGTTTGCCCAAGTTTCTGTAAGGAATAACAGATCTGGGTTTTCAACCTGGATCAAACATTCTAGCTCATATTTATGTTTGATCATGGAGCGTGTGTTCAGTAAGATACAGCAGATATTACCAAGCTCATTTCGACCTGCTCCGTAAGAAGGTGCAGGTCGCTGAGGAGTCCTGGTATTTCGTATAACTGCATGATCAAGGATGCTACCCTGTTTGGTAGTTGTCCCTTTACTAATGGGGAGATTGGTTTTCATTAAAAGGCGTCCGGGTGTTAAGGCGCATGTATTACATTGCGTCGGGCTGCTATTCCGTGCGTCTAACCTTAGCATAGGTTGGGAGCAATCGTCAGGTCTTAGCGTGAGGAGTTCATTTCGGGTATAATTGTGATTTCTGACCTTAACAGGACTCCTGGCGCTGGGCGCATTCCGGGCGCTGACGGGCGCAGACAGGCTTGCCTTTGGCGCGCCTTTGGCGCGCCGGCCGCGCGCCCGCTGCGCGCGCCCGCTGCGCGCGCCCGCTGCGCGGTCGCAGCATCCGGTCTTTATAGGAAGTGGGAGTGAAGATTTAGGCGTCTAGAACGCTGACCCCAAGCACCGCAAACAGCGTAATGCCAACAGTATTAAAACACAGAGATTCCCTTTAAAAACACAATATTACACTGTTAAAAAGCAGTACAAGTTCCGATTTGAGCTAAAAATGATTTCTGGCAACCCCCCAGCTTTTGGTCTGTTACTGGTTACGTGGCTAATTACAAGTGCGCGGTCGCAGCATCCGGTCTTTATAGGAAGTGGGAGTGAAGATTTAGGCGTCTAGAACGCTGACCCCAAGCACCGCAAACAGCGTAATGCCAACAGTATTAAAACACAGAGATTCCCTTTAAAAACACAATATTACACTGTTAAAAAGCAGTACAAGTTCCGATTTGAGCTAAAAACCTCCGCATTTTCACCGCCCTCTGCGGCGACTCTGAAATCTTGAGAGTCGCTAATGTCCTGCGATGCCCCGTCATCTTCGACGCTTGTACTGGGCTGTTGCACAACGACCTTCTCAGCAGCCGTATCCTCCTGAAGGTCCATGTCTTCATAGACGGGGGTGTCAGGAGGTGCTACAGCTTCTTTACCATAGTGCATTATGAAGTAGGTACATCCATCTGGGGTTGCTCTCTAGGGGTCAAAAAGAAGAAAGATTGACCGGCTGTTAGTTGAAGAAATAAAATACATCATTTTGTAACTGCCTGCGCATAACATTTTTACTAACCTCGACATTTTCACCGACCTCTGCGGCGGCTCTGAAATCTTGAGAGTCGCTAATGTCCTGCGAGGCCCCTTCATCTTCGACGCTTGTACCTGGTTGTTGCACAACGACCTTCTCAGGCGCCGTATCCTCCTGAAAGCTCATGTCCTCATCGATGGGTGTGTTAGGTGGAACTATCGATTCTTCATCTTCCTCCATGTCCACGATACTAAGGTCAGCATACACGCTGTCATTACACGAGCCCTCACTGTCGCTGCTGTCACCCTTAATCGGGGGCATCCGGTATACGCAATCCTTGAGACTGAGTTCTTCCATAGGCCGACAAATACCACTGCCAAAACCAGTAACGTTGCATCCCATATCCTTAGGTGTTTCTTGTTGAGCATTCTCGTCCATTACCCAGGGTGTTAAGCGGCGGGAATATCTATTGATAGTGGCCTGTGAGCCACCCAACACTGGTCTTTTCACAAGTGGGCTGTATCTCTTCATTTTGATGTGGGCACCTTTTCGTATTCAGGCGTCTGCTTGCTGTACAAGGCTCTTAAGGATGCCTTATATGTATCCTAAGCAGCCTCTAAAAGGAGGGCGTACACCTCTACACCACAACATGTCCACCCGACGTCATAGGGCTCTGATTCGCTACCGTCTCCAAAAGCAGCCCCAACCCTATGGCAGACCGCCCCTTTGGTCAAATGGACACCTACATCCATCACGGGGGTTTGGGACCTGTCACTTTTAAGGACACGTCGAGGGGGCGTGGCACCTGTCACTTTTAAGGACACGTCGAGGGGGCGTGGCACCTGGCAGTTTTAAGGACACAGCTAGGGGGCGTGGCACCTGTCAGTTTTAAGGACACAGCGAGGGGGCGTGGCACCTGTCACTTTTGGGGACACGCATGATGAGGAAAGGTATCCTGGCTTTCTACTCAGGTGGACCCATTACATGCCAAACTGTCATATTTTTGTTGTTTGTTTTATTTTTGGCCCAGTGTGGACTTGCACTGGGCACAGTTAAAGGCTACTGGTCGGCTCTATCATTTTGTTTTGCATTTGCCTATTAGCCTTCTTTGATCAAATCACCTGTTGTGATGAGTGAGATGAGACTTCTTAAACGTTTACAACAGATCTTCCCACCAAAGCTGTTTGTGATGTCACAGTGGAACTACAATTTAATTTTCACTTTCCTAATGTGCAGGTCTTTCGAGTCAATAAATAGTTGTCCACTACACCTCTTGACCCTGAAATGTTTCTTCTGGTCACAATAATGTCAGCTTGTTGCATGAGAGAGCTGAAGGCACTCTTGGTCCAGCCACATAACGCAACATTTTTTTTCCAGGAAAACTGGTGTTAAGAACTTGAGCTGCATTTTTCTACCAAAAGTAGTAACCTCCTTCTATGTCGAAGATCGGCTATTTATGGGTTTCTTGTGGCCGAAGAAAGGCATGGCAGCACAGAAAAGAACCATCCTAGGTGGATGGCCCTCTGCACTAACCGAGGTGGTGCATCTGTAGATTGGCTCTTGACTAAAACGTTCTGCAGGACCGAACGGTTAAAATGCCCATCTCTACGGACCTAACTGTCAAGACAGTAGTGTTTTGTGAACCTGTGCACTGATGCCCACATAGCAAAGTGAAAAATGTCTAGGGTGGGTACTCCACATGCTGACACTGTTGTGGCAGGCTTGGCTCAAGTGTAATGAGCCCATGACCCTTCGGGGGGCTGCATCTTATCTAGTGCCCAGCAGATTTTAATTACAGAGCACTATCCACCTAGAGATGGTTCTTGTTCATGTGGATAAGACTGAATCTACCAGAATGCACAGGGTTCAAAGCCCCTCACGGCACAGATTTAGGCATTGAAGCAAATTAGGCTGATCACCTCCTGGGGGCTATGAATGACAGATGACAGGCAACTGACTGCTTAAGGAGGATTGTGTATCTGAGAGGGGGCTGGAGAGTGTATTTGAACCTAGGCAGATATTTTCATTCTGAATTGCCATCCAGCAAAATGTTTAGCTATGGATGAATCTTGCCTGGTTTTAGGGGCACATGATCACACATAGAAGAGTGTACAAGAGAGGCTTTTCTGTTAAGTATGGACTGACAGACACTAAGAGAAATTGTTGAGAACTTTGACAGTGTCATTTCTGGATGTTGGAGATGGCAAACAAGTGCAGTTTCCGGTGAAATATTATTTTTGTTCGTCTCCCCTCCGTCTCTATGATTCTGGGTTGCTCGATATGGGGTGTTCCTGGATTTCCTGGTGAAGCTGTCTTGTAGGAGTCGGCTAAGTGGTGTGACCTGGTGTGCGAAACCTGTTGTGGTGTTTGGTGGGTATCATCTTGTCTTTGGTTCTGGTTGCTGTATCGTAGGTCTAAGAGAATCAAAAAAAAGGGGGCGATAGAACAGACGATACCTCCACTCCTCTTCCAATTATTACAAAAAATGAATTCAATGGGAGTGGGTAATTCTACTACACAAACACTACTACAAAAAAATCTAAGAGGAGTGGGTTGGGTTGCCTCAAAGAAACCTAATCGAACTAGGAATCTTTTAAGGTTTTTTAAGAGACCCTACAGAGGTACTTCATTATCGGGTCAGCACTCAGCCATCTAATGTGGCTGAGTGGTCTCAATCTCCTCACAGTGGGAGCACTACTAAAATGGATTATTAGTGGGATCTGTGAAATGTGTGTTAAAATTACCTCCAAAGTCCCTAACCTGATTTTATTATGTATCCGGGAATCGGGGTTAGGTTAAAAAAAACAAGAGATGTACTTGGGGATAACAAAGATCCCTGACATCAACTGCTAAAGTGCGGTCTACATGTTTCAGCCACCTGGGCCCAGGCCTGGTCTTGTGGCTTTCCTCAGGAACTAACTGTGACAGATTCCTGTGTGTCAATGTATAAGCAGGCACCACCCTGAGTTATGTGATCAAAAGGTTACTGCTCATAAAATGTGAGTGTAAGTGTGCACAGTGGACCTCATAATTCATGCAAGTCACTGAGTTACACCATTCCTAGATCTACTGGTCCGGTAACTGCATGATGAAGAAAGCACAAATACTATAGCATAATGTAAACTTTTTCTTAGTCATAGTTCTCTGAAAACTTTTCTGGAACCCAAAGTGCAACTTGTCACTCGTGGCTATAATGGCATGCTCTGGGACAACACACGTATCCATTTGTGTTGGCTGACGTACACAAAAGACACTCTCGAGATGCATATGTCTATGCAAATGTGTTGGTTGACGTACACACAAAGGCATATACTACACACATGGAGCCCATGGGCTATTCTAGACGTATCCCTACATGTGAGCATTCCTCATGCAAGATTGAAGGATAGAAAATAAAATTAGTTGATTGATTATAGGTGCCTTCAGATACCATCTATAAGACCTTATTAGAACCCTCCCAGGAGCAAACTTAGAGGCAGGCAGACCCTATAGTCAAACACTGGGTAGAAGAAGGAAAGACTGTTATCAAAATTCCTCAATGTAAAACACTCCTTGTTATAAAGAGAAAAGAATGTCCAGCCCCCTAGCCCACGCGTCCCCCTTACTTCTTCATGGGTTCCTGCATGGCCCAAGTAACCGCAGTGACATCCGCGCCCTGTATCTTGTAGTAGACACATCTCAGTGGAGCTTAAGAAATGCTGAGCCAGCACGGTGTTTCCAAGTTCCGCCCCATCGCGTGCATACTGGACATTACAGGTCGACTGGGTGGGGCCAAAGCAAATGCTTCTATGTGTGTTCATAGGCCTGGACCAAACACGACCTGTAGAAGGGGCGTAAAAGCAACTCTCAGGCTAGATTGAAAAATAATTAAAAAAAATAAACGGTAAAACTGGATCATCCTGACTGGAAGTGCAGGTGCAAAAAAGTACTTTTTACTACACAGGTACTTGTAATGGAAAAATAATTAATTTGAAGTGCAAATATGGTTATATGGCTATTGAGAGGGGCAAGGAAAATGCACTTAGTAGGGATGGCTATATTTCTCGGTATTTCTAGAGAAGTTATCCCATACTCTTCCAGAATATAATGGACTCAGCAAAAAAAATACTAAAAACATTTTTTCAAGGCCAACCACGGGATGTTATTGTTCAATCCAGTCTGATGCAGCTAGAGAAAATAAATCCATTGCTGTTCTTTTTCGAAGAAAATTCTCTCTGTTTTGTCTGTCGAGATTCTCCATGGTCTCCAGGTTGCCCCATTTGAAGTCCTGAACAGTACGGCTCAATTCAAGATAATGGTTCCTAATTTTTTTATTATTTTCTTACATCGGATGTTGCTTCTGTGTTCCCCTATGTGAACATGGATCTTTCTGCATGTCATACTAATGTATCTCATGTTGCAAGAGCAGGTAATCATGTACATTACATGCGATGTGTTACAGTTAGTGTGTTTTCTCAGTATCCAATGTTTTTCTCACCCAAAGTTAATTGACTTTGTTGCTGTGGTCAGTCGACAAACGCTACATGAACCGCAAGGGAAATCCGTAGATGACCCATAGCAGCTGCCTGGGATGCCATGCTCACACAGTTCAAGGAACTGCTAGACAGAGACCCCCCCTGCATGCCCAGCACTCCCTTATCTCCAGTTCTCAGAGCCACAGTCAATGCTAGGAGATCCAGAGACACGGATCCCAATAGACCTTCTAGGTCTCTACACACTTGCAGGACTCCCTTCCCATAACCCTGCTTCTTGGGCTGAGGCGTGCTGCAAGACGAAATGCCCAGTAGACCGACACCCCACTCAGCTCCCACCCCATCCGTGCCCTTCAGTCCACATCATAGTTCCATCCTTTCAAAGTTATTTTATTGCTTCTGCTAGTACTCCTTCTCCCTGTTACTTCCCTAACCCCGAACTTCCTCCTGTTTCCTGTTCTCTCCCACAATTTGAAGGAGGTACCTTTCATCCTACTTTACTAGCTTTATTTTACCTACGCAGGGCCTCAAACTAGTTAAGCTTGACTAGAGCGCTTAACAAACACACACAACAACATGCTTAGTGATTCATAGTTGTATTGAGTCATCATGACTTCATTTGGTTTAAGAATATTGCCTTCTCGCCTTTGTTTTGTCGATCACTCCATTGCGATGTAACCAACTCTAAATACTTAATGTACATTGTAACCGGTTTGTGACATAGTTGTCGGTCACTGTTTGTACCTCCTTTCACTGCGATGTTCCTGCAAGGGTTGTAAACTAAGATAACCTCAATAAAAATTATTTTAAAAAAAAATCACAAGGGAAATTTCTCACTACTGGCTGGAGACCCCAGAGCTGTGGTACTGTTGGGGATTTTTTCTGTGGAGTTATAGGGCAGGTGTGTACTAGTTTTCCCCTCAAATTCTGGCGTCTTTTATGCACAAATCTTCGTTTTCCAATATTCAATGACCCTGTATTGATAATGCACCAGTTCTTGTTAATAAATCTCTTGACATGGTTAGAGGCTATGTTATACGGAGTGACACAAGTTAAGATGTTACTGTGTTTGTTTTTTTATGGTGGATCCAGAAGCTTGTCCCAACTCTGGTTCCTGGCTCGCTTCCAGCTCTTAGAGATTATTGAATCTGGATAATCTCTATCCCTGAGTTTGCTGGTAAGTTCCTCCGATTGCTGTTTGAAGTCCTTGACATCACTACATTTCCTCCGAACACGTATAAATTGCCCATATGGGAGATTCTCACGTAGTGGTTGAGGGTGGAAACTGCTGAATTTGAGTGGGATGTTTTCATTTGTAGTTTTCATCGCCCCCTCACCATTAACTCCAAAGGACTTCCTACTCCTCTGCAACTTCAATTTCCTCCTGGAAGACGCCTCCAACAATTGCTCCACCTACCTCTGCGAAAGTCTACATAACATAGGACTTTCCCCGCTTATCACAAACTCCACACACTACGCAGGACACACTTTAGATGCAATCTTCGCATCCAGTAATAGCATCAGTTACCACTCCGCCTCACCACTCACATGGGCCAACCACTATATCATCCATTTCAAAATCTCCACGCCACAAGCCAAAGCTCACATCAACATCAACCAACCCAGCCGGAACTGGAACAGGATAATGGAAACTGACTTGCGCAGCACTCTCAAAACAGACCAAACCAAAACCAGCACCAGCCTAGCCGAGGACATTACTGTTTGCTAGGGCAAATACCCATAAAAAAAAAAAACGTAGCAGAAACTTTCTTATCCTGGGATTAGTACTGGCGAAGCACAGGATTGCCATAGGTTGGCTTTCACCAAAGGCGCCTAAATTATCGGACTGGCTGAAAGACATGACTGAATGGGCGAATGCAGAGGAACGTCACATGTGCAAAACACGCAGACAATAAACTGCAGGATGATTTGCAGGCCTGGGCAGTAATACTCTCTGAGTTACTGGTCCCCACCCCCTCCCCGGAGCAGCTGCCATCGTAGATTTACAGTAAACTGAGTATGCTGAAAAAGTAAGGCAGAAAAAGAACAATTTAACTATATTTCTCCTTGGTTGTGTAGTTGACATAAGCTAAACATTTTATCATGCCACCTGAGGATGCCGATATCAATGCACTGTGACTGTTTAACACGCTAGGATTACACTATGGCAGAAGGGGGTGCGTGAAGGTGGAGGGGGTACATGCGAGAAGTTATCTACTGTAGTTATGAGACTTTCATGAATGTGTTAATAATGCAACTGTGATTATGAAAATGGCAATAAAAATCTATATACAAAAAAAACAAAACCTAGCCGAGGACATCACCAACTTTAACTAGTTGAGCTCCAACTATGCTGATACTCTGGCACCCATCAAACCTTGTCAACACCGCAGGACCAACAGACAGGCTTCCTGGTACACGGAAGAACTCTTGAACTCTAAAAGATACTACAAATGCTGGAAAGGAACTGGAGAGCCAACAACAACGCCGATGCCAGATCAACCTACAAGGCACTACCACCACCTCCTGAGAGACACCAAGAGAAGATCCCTCACGGAACGGATCGAAGCCAGCTCCGTATTTTTGCTATCATCAAGGAATTCACCATCCTAGAAGCCTCAGCCAACTCCATCACTCCCTCCGAGGAATTCAACAACCTCTCAAACGTCTTCAACAGCAAAATTGAAAAGATCTACAATAACTTTCAAAAATAATCGAATCCTGCGGACATCATCAGCAACCTGCCCACCTACCGCTCGGACAGACACCTAACCAACTTGAGAACACTCACTGAGGAAGACACTACTTCAGTCATGTAGCATGTCCACTCCGGGGCCCCTAACATACCCATGGTCAACATCATATCTACAACCTAGGAGGACCTATGATCAGCAAACTCCTCACTCACATAAACTCCTCCATTAAGCCTGCACCCTTCCCCGAAGACTGCAAGCTGCTTGAAACTCAACTCGGACAAGACAGAAGTGCTGATCTTCGGGAACAAGAACTCCCCCTGGGACTCTACCTTGTGGCCATCAGAGCTTGGTCCAACACCATCACCCACTAAGAACGCACGAAACCTCGGAATCATCTTAGACGATAAACTCAACATGGCCTCAAAGGTGAATGCCTTCAGCTCCTCCTGCTTCCACATACTACGCTTCCTTAGAAAAATCTTCAAATGGATCCCCAACAGCACCAGGCGTACCGTCACTCAAACCGTAGTCACCAATAGATTAGACTACGGCAACACACTCTATGCCAGCATCCCCAAACACATCCTCCACTGTCTTCAGACCATCCAGAACGCTGCAGCTAGACTCACCCTGGACTCCCACGGCATCCCACATCACACCTCAGAGAGCTCTACGGGCTGCGGATACACAAGTGCTGCCAATTTAAACTCATCGCAGTGCATACAAGGATCAGAATAAAATTGGTCCAGCTTACCCTCAAGTGCCGCCTCCATTTCCACCATTCCAAAAGACTCCTACGCTCTCTGCCTCACTCTCTCATGTGCACACCCCTCACATACACAAAAACAGAACAGGAAGCCTAGCCTTCTCCTGCCTCGCACCCAAAACTTGGAACAAACTCTACACATAAGGGCCTCCTCCTCGCTTCTAGAAATCCTCAAGAAGCTGACGACTTGGCTCTTCAACTAACACTCAACAGAATACCTACACACTTGCTCCAGCACCTGGGTACCCTTTAAGTGATAAGTCTTGTTGTACAAATCCAAATAACATTACATAACATAACAGAGTGTAAATTAATAGTAATATCCACACAATGGCAGGGTCGAAGTACTTTTAAGCAATGACTTGCAGATGAACATTTGGAATCAATGGTTACGTTATGTCATATACAGCCATGTGCAGTTATGTACAGCTTATTAGGCATTCTTCATGGTGTTCAGTTTTTCCAAGAAGATGTACTGGTGTATGGAACAGATATTTAGGAACACATTCAAAGAGTGAGTGAAGTGTCTGAAAATTAGCAAGAAATGGGCCTGATGTATGTGAGAAATACAAATTTATGAAGGAAAGATTGAGCGTTTGGAATATTGCATCAGGAGAGAAGGATTTTCACCTTTGGAACATTTTTAAGCCAATTAGAAATCTAGCAACACCTGGCAATTGAACAGCTGATGTCTTTTTTGGGTACAGCTGAATTTTAAGCCAAGGTAAATAGAAAGTTTAAAAGTAACGTTGTGTGCAGGACAATGTTAAGATAAATTTGATCTACGGTACAGAGGCAGTATTATAGCCAGTACAGACAAAGGTTTGAACATAAAGATTATAGATGCTGTGTTAACCCAAGTAGCCTATGGCAAAGAATTGTATATTCAGCAGAAAATAATTATTCTGTTTTTGGAAGAGACTTAGCTCGAGTAATCGAAAAATCAGATGCTTTGTTTGAAGAATCAAGTTTGTAGTTAAGACTAGCAACACACGTTTCAGGATGGTTTGTATAATATAGTGCCTTAAAAGGCTGTCAAGGTGTGAATTTAAATGGATGTTGAGTGTTCCAAACCATGCATTTAGACTGGAATATTTGTGAGTGATAGACAAGGCAGCTGATTGTCTTTCTAGATTAACAGTGAAGTAGAAAGAAAAATGGTTTGCTGAGGATATGTATGATAAGGTTGGAGACGAGGAAATTGTCAGGAGTTTGTGGTCTCTGAGGATTGCAGCCAATGTTGCAGGGACGCAGCTGCGTTTCCCAGACTCCCCAATACAAGCTTGCTATGTGCCGGCCGTGGAGACTGTGGCAGATTATCCACTGAGGCTGGAAAGGCAAAGAGGGTGGAATCACAGGATAACACAGATCAGCGAAGAGGAAAAAGCCAGAACCTTCTGTAAGATCCAGAACATTCTGGAAAGGGCAATAAGGTTCCAGACCCTCCTGGGTCAGGAATTGCTGGGAGGATTTAAGCACCAGTCACAGAATTCTACTTTGCCTAGCAACAGCAGTGGGTGGGCTTTCTATTCCAGTCGTATAGTTTTCATTATTTCTGTTCCCTGCACCTTTTTTCTTTTGCTCCCCTTGAGTTCCCTCGGGTGATTAGGGCAGCTCAGGTTAACTCTTTCTTCCATAGACTCTGAGCTTGCTGCCATTCAGTAATCCCTGCTCCTACTTCACAAATTCCAAGTTGGGGCGTGTCCAAGATGGCGGCCACGTAGGAATGCTTATTGTGGAGCTCCGCCGGACTTCAAGGCCCTGCAGCACCTCAGTGGCAGAACAGGCACCTCCGTGATAGTATTGGTCCCCATCCACCCGTGAGGTATACGTGGCACCGAGCCGGGGGACTTTTGGGATCTGACGGAGTGCGCTCGCTGGCTCCTCGGTCTGCGCCTCTTGGGGACGCAGAGGCCCTGCCCGCGTGGTAGACGGAGGCGGGGCAATGGACTATCAACCCTGCTGGGCATACGCGGAGATACCTGTCGGACAGCGATCGGAGGCCCCCACCCCCACTCCGACTCCTGTGCCGGTGAGTTGGTACACCTGATGTCGGAGAGGTGGGAGAGTAGCGGTGAATCGCTACGTGGTTGGAGGCCTGCAGGGAGGCCGCGGTGCAGATTTGTGGCGGGCCCACCGTGCGCCATCAGGCAAGGGCTACGAGTCCCCGCAAGTGGGGGGGGGAGATCCAGAGTCAGGGACTGCATCTGGGCGGCCCTTAAAGTTACTTTTGGCATGACGGCTAGGGGCAGAGGCGCAGGAGTCTTTTAGTGTGAAGGACAAGCCCCAGCCCATTCGCCACCCGGCACCTACGCGCCAAAGGCTCAGGGATGAGGGCTGACACTAGCGGCCTACTGTGGCCCACAAATTGTGAGCCGGCCCGTCCCGACAGTGTGCCTCCCCTACTGGTGTTCGGCAGCTGGAGCTCTGTACCCCTACTTGGGCAGTCCCTTAAATTGTTTGGAGTGGAACATTGATGGAACATCTGGGGACCCCAGGAGAAATAACCGCAACAGTGTGGGGGAGGCACTGGATGACACCACAAGTGGCGAGACTGGAAACGCAGACCTGAAGGCCTTTACCCTTCCTCGCAGTTTGAGGCGAGGGCTGCTGATCATGACCCTCTGCGACCTGCAGGTAATGGGCCGGCCCGCCTCGGGGGAATTTACCCTCCCCGCGCCTCCTCTTCCCTTTCCTCCTGCCTGCCTCTTGCCCACGGTGCGATTTCAGAACACTCGATACTTAGGGTGAGACCCAAAGACAAGGGCGACCCTACACAGGACATTAGCTCCATGTGGTTGACTGAGACTGCCCGGTAGGCCCGGGGACAGAGCACATAGCGGGGGTGCAATACCCATCTACCATAGAGCCCTAAGTGTGGGGAGGCCCACAGAGCGTCACTCTCCCTGCGGTGCTGTCCTCCCACCGTGCGACGAAGAAAGATCCCACCGTAAAAGACATGTTCACTAAACAAACCGTGAAAAAACCTGAGCTGACACCGTACGGGGGGGAAGGGGGGACTGTGAACATCCACTGAAAACTCCCGGGATGGAGAAACCGTCAGAGATGAGTCCCCTATCACCGAAACCTTTGTAGAACAGCTGATTAGCCCCCTCCGAGACGATTTTGCAGGGCTCAAGCGTGATATCACCTCAGACATTAAAGAGATTCAACAGGATGTCGACACCATAGACCAAAGGGTGAAAACGATGGAACAAAACCAGGATGCTAGAGAAGAGGAGCTGGATGGACACCGCCAAGAACTACTAGAACTCCGAGACCAGAACCTAGAACTCAGATACCAGATAGAAGATTTGGAGAATAGATCTGGACGCTCCAATATATGCGTTAAGGGTGCTCCATTACAGGCCATCTCAGGCAGTCTAGAAGAATTTGTGGTTAGACTCTTCAAACACGTGGCACCCTCCCTACGAGACCAGGAGATCATCCTCGACCGTACGCATCAGGCTGGGAGACCGGCCAATACACCAGGACAACCTCAAGACATACTTACCTGCCTGCACTACTATCGGCAGAAGGAGGTCATTATGGCACCCGCGGGGGAGTTGAAAATTATCGAGTTTGAAGGCCTTCAACTATGGCTTTATCAAGATCTCTACCCAATTACGCTACAGCGTCGTAAGGCCCTCAAACCTCTAACGGACTTCCTGTGGGCTCAAGAGATTAGATATAAATGGAGCCATCCCTTTCGACTCCAGTTTGTATGGCAAGAGGAAGTCCGGAGGATCCGCACCCTTGACGACAACCGGGGCTTGCCAGACATCCCAGATCTGCGACAGTCTGTACCCACCGGATCACCAGCCCGAGAACTTACGAATGGAGGCCTAGGCACGCGATGCTCCTCCAGGCGGAGAAAGAAACCACTGACCAAGCCCACTGCGGCCGACAGTCACATGGAACGCTCATTGCTGCTTCAGCAACTACAACGGAAGGGGGACTGAGTGAGCCCAATTGACGACCATTAGGACTATCAGGAAGTGAACCTCCACCGACCCCCTGGCTCCCCTCGACGTTCTGGATGGCAGCCAAGATGGATGATTTGGCCCTGTGCTTCTATGGCCCGAACTGAGTGGTCCGTCTGGCGGAGCTCTCCCTTGATGGTGCAGATCTGAGCTGGAATACGCCAGTGACATGGACCCCAATATCTGTGTTTTGAGTATTACCCGGTTGGGTAAGTTTTTTGATCTATTATCTATCTATTGTTACTCGTGCCTTTTTTCTCCCAGCTTTCCTATTCTGCTCCCTACATCCCCATCACAGTTATATCCCTTTCCTGGGAGGGATGGGTGGGAATGCGCTGCGATTGATTGGGTGGAATGTGTGACATATGGGTACTAATGGTAGTGTCTCTGCTTAGCCTCAATGTCCGAGGCCTTAATGCTCCAGCTAAGCGATTGGCAGTGTTCTAATTTCTTAAAGACTCAAAATGTGATATCTGTATGCTCCAAGAAACACACCTACTTCAGGGCGACTGGCGAAGATTACCCTTTCGCTGGTTTGACCGGCAGTACTTCTCGTCTGGGGCCACCAAGTAAGCGGGGGTGGCAATTTTGATTGCTACACATTTCGCGGGAAGGGTGGAACAGGTCTTTTTAGACATCCCGGGTAGGCTGTTAGCATTGCATGTCTTAAAACAGGAGATCAGGTACACAATAGCTTTGGTTTATGCTCCCAATAAGAAACAGGAAACCTTTTTTAGGGATGCACTTGGACGTCTGTTGACCTCCTCAGTTAAGGGATTAGTGGTTGGGGGTAATTTTAACATTCTCATGGAGACAGAGAAAGACAGGTCGGCCACGCGGGCGAGACAAGACGGGGGACTAACTTCTGGTACTAATCATTGGCTGACTGAAGCAGGACTGACATACATATGTAGACATACCCACCCCACTGAAGTAGACTTCATGTTCTTCTCAGCAGTCCACCAGACGTACCCACGCATTGATTACTTTCTCACAACCCCTCGGGTATCGCGTGATACGATTTCAGTGGATATTGGAGCTGCTGCACTCTCTGACCACTCTCCCATCTATATGCGACTCTATGCAAGTAGACAGCCGACTGCCCCGCCAACTGGCGACTTAATACAAAATACCTCACATACGACAAAATAATGCTGATACTTGGACTGCCCTAACCTCTTTCCTAGAGCTTAACGACACACCCGTGACCGACGTCGTCACTCTGTGGGAAACGTTAAAAGTAGTTCTAAGAGGGCACTTTATTGGGAT
This sequence comes from Calotriton arnoldi, assembly GCA_963921515.1. Lineage (NCBI taxonomy): Eukaryota > Metazoa > Chordata > Amphibia > Caudata > Salamandridae > Calotriton > Calotriton arnoldi. The sequence goes on along the minus strand of CAWUFW010001269.1, from coordinate 78,103 downwards.
CTCCACAGGATACAATAGGGAACGGCGGGAGAAACGCTTTAGGCTGGAAACGCAGATTAAGGAATTGGAAACCGCCGATGTTGGGTCTGGCTCAGTGGCGATCCGCTGTCAACTGACAGTCACCTGGAAACAATTGCAAGCCATAGATATGGGAAGAACGGAATACGAGTTATGAAAATTATGCCAGAAATATTATGCTGGGAGTAATAAAGTGAGACGTATACTGGCGCACCGACTCCGGGCCCAAGTTGTGGATCGTAGGATATCCGAGGTGCACGGAGCAGATGGCCACATATGTCATACAGACTAGGGTATTGCAAATGCATTCGGGACCTTCTATAAAGCCCTCTACTCTGCTGACCCACTGCAGGACTCCGTGGTGCGACCATGTTTACAGCTTTAAGAAGGTATATTATGTCTCAGAAAGTTATTAATGCTATAAATAAAATGCTGCCCAATAAAGCGCCAGGACCTGATGGCTATGGCGCAGTATTTTATAAAATCTTTGCCCCCCAATTGACCCCAATTCTGACACAGTTATTTGATTCACTTGATAAGGGAGGCTCATTACCTGAATCGATGCGACTTGCCACCATCACAGTGATCCCCAAGCAGGGTAAAGACCCCAAATGTTGTGCATCCTATCGCCCAATTTCCCTTTTAAATGTAGGTGCGAAACTCTTTACAAGTGTGCTAGCTCACAGACTAGCTCCATACGTGTAGGGATTAGTCAAACCTGACCAAGCCGGATTCATACCGGAACGGAGATGTGGCAGCAATAAAAAAAGACTTTGCCATCTCTTGGACAAGGTGCAGCGTTCTCGTGTGCCAGCCCTCATAGGGACGATTGATGCAGTGAAAGCGTCTGACCGTGTGCACTAACCCTATTTGTACTGGGTACTGGAGTATATGGGCCTTGGCCCACGATTCCGCAGGTGGGTGCAATCATGTAATGCGCCCCCAAGCTAACATTTGTGTCAAAGGAGTGAGGTCGACCACCTTCCCTATAGAACGAGGGACCAGACAGGGTGGCCCCCTGTCCCCTCTACTCTTTGCACTATATATGGAACCATTTGCGGAACGAATAAGAGCTAACCACAAGTGACAGGTATCTCGATGGGAGGGAGGGAACATAAGATTATGCTATACGCTGACGATGTCCTCCTGACCCTCACTGACCCGATCAATTCCCTGACAGCGGTTATGACAGAGTTGGCCGAGTTTGGAGGGGCATCAGGCTTTAAAATCCATCTGCAAAAGTCTTTGATCCTTGACCTGACTCTCCCTGGCTCAGAAAGCACCCGAGTTTGCACCCAGTTCCCGTTTCAGTGGGCAGAGAGTGGGATCCCATATTTAGGAATACAGGTGCATGCCAAGCTTTCACGCACCGTAACATATAACAATGGGAGCCTCTTAACTATGACAAGGACAGGCCTCACCAAATGGAAATCCCACGGTCTCTTGTGACTGGGGCGTATAGCAGCTGTCAAAATGAAGCTACTTCCGAAACTACTATTTCATGCTAACTTTGCCTCTTCAACCTCCCCCACAGTTACTGAATAGACTACAAACTTTACTCTGGGATTTCATTTGGGAGGGTAAACGAGCAAGAATAGCTAGAACACGTATCTTTTTTCCAATGTTACTTGGAGGCATAGGGATCCAGAATCTGCGCTGTTATTACCAAGCGGCCCAACTGTGTGATATGGTGGAATGGTCCCATATTCTTACAGAAAAACATTGGTGTTTTATAGATTAGGCTATCGCGGCCACGCACATCTGGAAAATACCTTGGCTTCCTAAACTACACCGCCCGCCAGGCGTATACGTCTCCCCGGTCGTCAGGGCAACAATCGGAGTTTGGGATAGGGTGCAGCTGAGACATGGCCTCTCCACACCAATCTCCCCGCAAATGCCACTGATAGGTAACACAGATTACCCACTGGCAGCTACGGGGAGGGGATTAAGGGTGTGGCAGGAAGCTAACTGTAAAAGGGTGGGAGACCTGTTAGACTCTGAGGGACTCACGGACTTTCCTACACTGCAAACATGATATGATCTCCCAGACACGGCCAGATGGCAGTATCTGGCAGTGGCACACTGGGTGACTCGTCCCTGGATTCACCTGTATGCTAGAAGGGTATTGTCTGTTTTTGAGAAGTGGATTATAACATGCTCTACAGACAAAAAACTGCTCTCAGACATTTATGCGTTCCTGATAAAACCATTGCACCCACTTGACTCGCCCGCACGTGTCAGATGGGAGAGAGAATGTGAACGTCCCTTCACAAAGAATGGAATGTCATTCTGCATCGGATGCGAACCTCTGCTTTTCATACCACCAGTAAAGAAATGCTCTTAAAGATAGCCCATTACTTGTACCTCACCACAGCTACAAATGCCAAGTGGGACCATACAGGCGGTGGGCGATGTTGGCGGCAATACATGCAGCAGGGCACACTCACGCATCTTTTATGACAATGTCCAAAGCTGGAATCTTTTTGGGCCGGGGTACTAGACGCAGTAAAAACCATGTTTGAGACAGACATACATAAATTCTCAAGCTATATACTCTTGGGCTTCCACAATCCCCTCACCTACCCACTGCGGTCCCCCTGAGGCAGAGCAATCACTCTAGTACTGGGGGTGGCAAAACAGCTCCTCCTCGCCAGATGGGGAACGGAAATGGTACCCACACACTTGGATTGGATGCACAAAATTTGGGAGGTGCTGGGGAGGGAGAAGTTGACCGTGGCTGCCATGCACTAACTCCGCCGCTTTGATAAAATATGGCAACCCTGCATACAGTACCTATCTGATGAGTTCCGTGAGTTGACCTGCCCTCAATATCTTCAGATATTGCGCCTGACATCCACACCTGACACTGCGAATCACGAAAGCAGTAATGCCCTCACAACTAGTTTGCAAGTCAGGGGCGTGACCCTACACATCTCCCCAAACCATACCCTCTTAATGACTCTCTCTATACTTTTCTGCTCTTTTCCAACGCTACATGCCACACCTCTCATACTTCTTTGCGAATACCACCGGCCAATGGATGTAGGTGGGGTATAATGTATAATTTTTTGTTTCCTATAATATCAATAAAACAGATTTAAATCCAAAAATTTCAAGTCATCGTTGCTTTTAGCATCTCTACTAATTGGAGGCAGGCCTTTGTAATGGTTTCCCAGAGTGTATCCTGATCGCCTGGGGGCTAGCCACAGACTCTCCACTTCCATACCCTTGACGGCCATTCTACTGATACTCACATGACATTGTATCCTGTTGTGCACAAGTATATTTAGATGAATAATATATTGCTTTATAGAATCATGCGGTTATCTGTCAGTCCATTTCAGATCAAGGGTCCTTGCTGTGTGCCTTCCACCAGTCCATGCTAGCGAGGTCAGCAAGCCGGAACTCATACAGGGTGTTTTTCCTCTCTTTCTCCCTTCCACCTTTTCTGCTTGTGCAGTCAATTCAGATTCTGGAGTTCAATACAGATCTTATTTGACTGAATTAAGAAGGAGTGGGCTTAGCATTAGAGTCCAAACCTGAATTCCAGTGAACTTTTTAAATGAAGTGAAGCATTAGTCCAGTTGCAGAAGGAGAAATTACAAAGGATATGTGAAGATAGGTGTATGGTCATGAAGAGATTTTGAGTGCTGTAGGATAACGTTTAAAGGGGTAGAAAGACAAGATGTTAGGATAATTAATACATTGTTATCAGTCTGTTAAGGAGCTGTCCTTAATGAATGGCCCTTATTTAGGGGAAGTAGGTAGCTGCCTTTTGGAAATGTGAGAGGATAGCTTCTGGATTTACCTCATGTAGGAAATTTGGGGACGGTAAAGAAAAAGAAAATGTTCAGACTGGACATTTAGTAGCCAGGCTTATACAAAGATGTAGAGAAATTAGTGACATATTTTGTGGAGTGCTTTCAGAGTGTTATGGTTCATGTGGTAAGAGAACCCCTTATGTGTGTCTTGGTGGGTGACAGTGTGTGTTTGTGTGCACTACTACCAACTCGATTGTGTTGCCTAGGATATTGTAGGACTGTTGCAGATAGGAGTATCAGGTCCATTTTGAGGTAGCCTGAATTTATTGTGTGCCAGAGGTGGGTACATATTTTGGCATGTGGTGTCCACATAGACACTCCACTCATTGATATCCACAACTTCTGTCTGAAGTCTCTGACTAAAACTTTACGGGCAGGTACATTCTCTCCGCTAGCCATTGCACCTTTCTCCCCTGTTATAGCAGTTTCCTCTTCATATGCCCCCATAGCAGCCGAGGTCCTTCTCCTTCACCTCTGGTGATGATTTTTCCTGCTTTGTCCTTGGCAGCACCTGAAAATGAAAGGATAAAAAAGAAAAATACTCAAGAGTGCATATTTCCATTATTTAACGTAATTAAAAAATATATATTTTTATATTAGAGTATTAAATGTCCCAAAGAATGACAAGTTCAGGTAACCCCCTCTTCTTTCACATGCAAGGTTATACATTTCACATGCCACTTTTAACAGTGCCTGACCATGGTAATCAAAGGTGCAAATAAAGTGTGTATTAAATTACATTTACGTAATAATATTTATGTATAATGTCAAAATAGGAATTAATTATGGTAAATCATGCAAAACAGTATATACAATAATGTTACATTTTGGGAGTAGTTAGAAAAGATGCTGATAAGGTAACATATTAAAATACATAGTGGAGTTCTAGCACGCAGAGGTATTTTTAAAATCTTACGGCATGCATCTTTCAGAGATGCTAGCATGCAGGGAGGAAGTCGCCCCGAATGCATAGTGCGTAATGGTCAAAATGCTCAAAAAGCAAGGAAAAGGTGCTAAGGATGTCCCCGTGTCCTGATACGCCCAGAAGAGGAGGCATGAGTGGGAATGGCAAGGGGCTAGAGTCACCAAGTCCAACCTTGAGTGCTGTGCTGCAAAGGTAAGGAAGAATCCCTTACACTCTGCCTCCTTTTAGGAGCTCCAGGTTTATGGGGAAATTTCGCATAGAATTGTTTGACCAAGAAGGAGGTATGAACCTGATCTGCAGAGTCCCAAGAACGAAAGAACGATCCCAAAGATTATACCCTTTCCTGTCAATAAAATATTGAGGCTTCCTTTTAAAATACCAGGAGTCACATATCTCCTGAACCTCGTCTTTAGGATACCCATCAACAACTATTGGAGTGGGTCTCTTTTTAACCTGAGGTCCTTTATGACAAAAATAGGGTTTTAGATGCGATACATGAAAGGAAGGGTTAAACCTCCTCGAAAGGGGAGGCTTGAGGCTTCCAGTGCTAGGGTAAGCCCTTAAAATCTATGAGAATACTTAGAGCTACGATTAAAAGGTGTAAATTGATGGCTAATAACCAAACCTTGTCTCCTATCTTATAAATACGAATCCATTGTAACCATTATTGTGGTGCAATTCTCAGATGGAGCCAATTGTACTATAAAATCAGTAGAGATTTTTTCCCAAGAGTTGAAGGGATTTTCAGATATAATTAATAATCCTGCTTTCTTTGTGTTTCAAATTTATTTTGATCACAGACCTCGCAAGACTTGATAAATATTGTATCATCATGGTGAAGAGAACAGATGGCCACCAGAATTTCCTTCTGATTAAATCTTCTGTGACTCTTTTACCTCTGTGTCTGGAGATTGATGAGTCATGACATAGTTGAAGCATGACTCTTTGTGAATGTTTTGAATTAATATAAAGTTTGTTTTGAACAAAAATCAGATCATTTGCAGTCTTTAATCGAAATTGAGGAAATGTTTTCTAGGTCATGGAGATTAATATGTTTGTTTTATTGACAAATTAATTATAGAATGGTAGAGGTTGTTGGGGAAATGAGGGCTGGAGTTCCAATGATCTCCATGGTACTATGAATCTATTCTTCAGGCTATTGTCTGGATAAGGAATATGTAATAACATTATCTGATCAAGGAATGTAAGGTAATGTCTATTGCACTGGAATCTGATGGTTGGAAGCCTATTGAATAGCCATATAGACATTGGAGGTTCCACAGTCCACAAAGGCAGGAACTAAGAGATGATGAGGCAGAATTTGAAGTTCCCCTTGCAGCACGACAAAGCCAGAGGATTTCAGAGAAGGAGGCAGGGGGCTTTGATTAATACTTGCCTCTATTCCCTGCACTAGGGAAGACCTTCCTAGTTTTTCAAATCCTTAATTGTAAACGACATGCGTTCACAAGATGACCTTTCTTACCTTAGTACAAACAGAGCCCTTGCTTATGTCGTTTTTGTCCTTTCTTCCTCAGTCAAAGGATTTTTAGTAAAACCCATTTAAATGGGATCTTCTTCAGGAACAGAAGCTGCTTCGCTGCACATGGACGGCGCTGCCGCTACGGGCCCTGTAAAGCCTGTCGTGGCGCATGGGAGGCAGGTTCAGGCTTACACGCTGAACTGCATCCAGGGCATCATAAAGCTAAATTGGAGACCAAATTCTTGCCAAAGTTCCTGCTCTGGCAAGAAATGGCTGCCATCTTTAGGGGACATGGTTTACTACAAGAGCTGCTTCCACCAGAGTCATAATGCCAGTTATTGTACTTATATGCAACTTTGATTCTGAAGAATTTTCCTGTGTGATAGATAACTGCTGTCTGCTGTTCCTCACTTGATCCTCCTTTGAAGAGGTTTCTTCTTGCTTCGTTACTGCCATCCATAGTCTCACCTAATTTCTGCCTGCCATAAAGTTCTCTCGATTCACATACACAGATTGCTTGCAGTCAACTTCCTGATTCCCAAGAAAACCTGTAAGGAAAAAATAACAAAGAACAACTTACCAACAGACGCCTGCGAATTCACCACAGTAATACGTGCATGCACTATCATTTAAAAGACTTTACTTACCTACCTGGGAGTTCTTGGTATTTGTCTCCATTTGGACTTTGGGATACCTGCTGATTTGTTTCCACAATATAATTTATTAAAACTTTTATAGAATTATTTGGATTATCCTTATCTGGCCATCAGAACAATTTGTTGTCACATATTCTTGAATTTTTGAATTACAAGGACGTCTCTGCAACAGGTTTTTAAGGAATGAATGTAATTCCTGGATTCACAAAAACTAGTGCAGTCATTCTGAGCCAGAAGTCAGTTAACCCAAGTTGTGGTGAGTTTTTGAGTTCTTGGAAAACGTTAGAAAATAGGTTCTTGTCTTTCTTCCCTTAGGATAAACCCCCTTAATTAATCAATGCCGAAAATAAGGATTTAGCCCCTAACGGGAAACAGGGAATCACTAGGTAAGAATAGGGGAAAAGTGACACTCAGGGAAGTTAGGGTATGGAACTCCTGCTTAGTTTTCAGTAGTTCAAACATGATGCTTTATCTTTGTAGGAACATATGCACATACTCCATAACCGCCACTGAGGGTAAACATTCAGAAGAAAAATAGGCGAGGCATCTATGCTGAGCATGGCCAGGCTGACCGGAGAGCGTTGCTCTCTCTAACTTCAATCCAATATCCCTTTCCCCAGGGGACTGATCCAATCTGGAGTGCAGAACTACGTTTATGCTGTGGCAGCCATTAGGAAGAGTTGGGAACAAATGTTCTGCATCGTCTCCTACTGGATCACACAACCTGTCAGGTTAGTGCTCAGTTGTGACACATAGGTATTTCTCGAAGAGACTATCAATTTGGATAGTTAGCCGGATTACATCATGTGAGTTCATCCTTCAAGCCATCCTTTAGGCCTTTATGGAACAAAGTGAGTAGGGCAGAGTCAGGCCAATCAACTTATCTAGGTACACCCTTGAAATTAGAGACGTATGTATGCAAGTCCCAGGTCCCTTGGTTAATTTCTAAAAATCTCCTCTTAGGTGGAAAAGGTCAGATCTTGAAGATCAACATTTTTTGGAAATCCGTAAGGGAGGCTGAAAAATTGTCCAGAAGTGGACCAGCTTCAGATACTAATCACATGGCCCATGCCAGGGCATTTCCAGTCGTATAACGCGATAAACCCCACTTTAGATCTATCACTGGCATAAATAAGAGGTATAAAGGTTAATGGATCTTACAAGTTTCTAGAAATACTTCTGGCATCCCAGGACTTACATCAAATGTTAATTCCACAAAGCCAGCCAGATGAGAATCCAGAGAACCTTGCTGCAAGGCAGCATGAAATTGATGTGAGAAGCATTTTATGTGGCCAAGCTCGGAAAGTCAAGTTTAATACCGCTGTAAATAATTCTTGGTCCAGCTTTAGGTTTGATTGGCGTCACAACCTTTCAAGGGTAGGTCTTCTTGATGATGGGTGTAAAGTCTTCTTGGTGCTTAGGAACAGCCTTCTATTGCCAGAAGCAAACCCAGACCCTAAATGAAACTGGGTGTCTAAATGGCTCTAGAAAACAATTTCCAGCAGGAAGGAAAACACTGAACACTGGAAAAACCTTCCAACTGTCCAGGCCATGGAGCAAGGCAAAAAGCAAGGGAAAAAAATAAGCAGGAACTGGAGAAGGCAGAGATTCCATGAACACTGAAACCCCTTCTTAAGTCTCCCATAACTCCACCCATCTTGTAGTAGATATTTAGCATTTTCCTTTTACTCCCACATGTTCCTCCCACTTTTACTACAAAACTGTATACTTCCACCTGAGGCGTTCGCTGCACTCATGGTGAGGAACTCCTCCCTGAAGGTAAAGGGAAGGCTTAGATGGATATCTCCGGCCAGAGGACAGTGAATAACATTTTTGAGCATGTAATATAGTACTAATGAAGTACTACTCTTTGTACTCAAAAATGCTTTCATGAATAGGCCATGTGTAATACATAAACAAATAGCAGCATCAGCTATTCAAGCAGCTTTGTTAATGCACCCCAGATCTGTGTGAAACCCTATTCTTCAAACATATAGGAAGTTTTCGTCCTCCCTCACCTCTGCTGTCCCAAGACTGAATCCTCCAGAAATCTGCTAGTTAACACAAATCACTTTTGTTCTGCAGTACAAACACTATTGGCATAGTCACAAAGGTTGATTTTCTCAGCCCAGATCTCTGCTATCCCAAAGTGTAAGCTTCTGCACACAGCTTTGCTAGTGTGTAAGCAACAAAAGATACCCTATTAGTTGTTTTGCCTCTTATTTTTTCACAGAAAGAGCAACAAAGAACTAATTAGCTTGGATTCTCTATCAGAACAAATACCCTCCCATGAAAAAGTCTGAATGAACTGCCAGTTTCTTATTACTAACGTCAGACAGTTCCCTGATCACATTATCTCTGAGTCACCACAGTGATGTGAATGGTTTAAAGTCATAAGATTAAAATGTCCTCTGGCTTCAGCTGCCAAAACAGCCCTTGTGCTACAATCCTGTGGGAGATTTAATTAAAGGCTGAATTGCATATTAATATTTGTTTCTGCTTTAAAGACTGAACTTCAACCCATACATTTTGGTATACCATGCATAAAACAACCATTGATGATATGCATGACTTCCATAGGAAACCTCTATGGGTTATACCAGATTCTAAATCTGGTACCTTGCTGCTATGACGTAGCAACAGTTGATTACAAAACTCGTTAACCACTGTTACTACATCATGAAGGCCTTCCAGGCCAGACTGACAGGGCTCTCTGGACCCTGCCAGGGCGGCAGCACTGTTTATCTGCTTTGATGGGAAGCGAAAAGCACAGGTGGAGGAGGGGGAAAGAAGGCTGGGAAGATGATGGAGTTTGGTTAAGAATGGCAGGTAAGGTCTTTTTTTTTTTTTTTTACATTTGGGACAGGGAGGAGAGGCCCTATAATGTATGGCTCCACCTTACTCCTCTGCCCCTGCATGGTAGCTGATGCAAGGCCAGAAGATTTTGGGGGCCATACTTAACAAGAATTATAGATAGGTAAAAGTGAATATTGGGAATGTTTTTCACCTCGGGGTTTGCTCTCGTTGTCTATTTGATGTCACTCAGAGCCCCTAGGTGAAAAACATCCTCATAATTCACCGTTACCCACTCACTGAGAGCCACTAGCATGAATGCCAGATTCTAAATCTGGTAATTCACTGTTATGATGTAGCAAAAGTTGTTAACAAAAGCTGTTACCCGCTGTTGCTATGTCATAAAGGAAGTAATTTTAGCAGATTAACCCTACAGGTGCAGCCATCGGCCAATGGCCGACGGCCGCATTACCTTTGACCATTGGCCGATACTGGGGAGGCATCTAAATGCCATTCTGGTGCAGAGCACCAGAGGCAGTCCTTTCATTTCTTTTTAACTCTAGATGCTCGGGAAGAGCTTCCCAAACAGTCAGTCTTTTTTTTCTTTTCTGTAATGACGATCAGCGCTCAGGGTGCACTGACGTCATTAAACTAAAATGAAAGTAAAACAAGCCGATGAGCTCATTTTACTTTCACTGCAGCAGTGCTCTGGGGCATATCTCAGTCCCCTGAGCACTTATTGGGGTGGGAGAGAGGTATCACTGGGAAGGAGAGAGTCTCCCCTTTCCAATGATATCCCTTCCCAGGGGATCCCTGCTTGGGGATCACCATAGGAGAGCAATCCCCACGCAGGGATCCACCCACTAGACCCAAGAATTTTGGGGGAGCGGTCCCTCAGGCAACAGCTTGTGCTCTCACCACCCCATATAAGATCAGTATTTCTGCCCCGGGGGCCTATGGGGGTAATTACTCCTGATTTGCTCCCGGGGGGGGAAGGGGGTGGCCGAAAGCATACTAGACACCAAGGTAGTTTAAAAAAATAATTATAGTGGGTGGGGGCTGCCCATTATGGGTATGGCCATGCCCCCACCCCCCAAAAACAATATTGAGTCTTTCTGACCCCCCGGAGGGCAGATGGATCTTATTTCCCCCAAACTGCCCCCAGGGATTTGTTTCTAAATCGCCCAATAGAAGCCAGGGAACATTTTCTTTTAGAAATACAGGGGTGGGGGCTGCCCGGCATGGTTAGGCTTTCTGGCGGGAAGAGGTGTGGTGCAGCGGCCAGGACGGCTGACTCCGGAACACAGGGGTCACGGTTCGATCCCCGGCGGCAGGTTAGCCCAGCAAATGCTGGTATTGTTATTATTAATATTATGCCCAACGGGGGCAGATTGGGGTAATTATCCCTGATCTGCCCCTCTCGGGGGGACAGAAAACCCATTAGATGCCAGGGATTATTTTGTTTTTTAAATATAGGGGCGAGGGCTGCCCATCATGGACATGGCAATGCCCCACCCCCAAGTAAATGGGGCAACAGTCTTTCTGCCCCCCTGGGGGAGGGAGCAGAAAGACCACTGTATGGCAGGAATATATATTTTTAATACAATTATAGGGTGGATCTTTCTCATCCTAATATCAGCCCCACCCTCACCCTTAAAACCACAACTGTCGTTCTTCTCCCCTTTGGACTAAAGCATCCCATCCCAATGGGAAGCAAGAGGACATTTGATTCTACCTAACAGACCCAGATAGTTCTGAAAACTAGACGTCTGGGGGAGTCCAGGGTGGTGTATCTCACATGCATCCTACACCATTTTCTTACCACAATACCCTGCAAACGTCAAATGTTGACTAAAAACACACATTTTCCTCACATTTCTGTGAGGAAAACTTTTGTAATCTGCGGTGAGACACAAATTTCCTACCACACAGCATTACCCCAAGTCTCCTGAAAAAAATGATACCTCACTAGTGTGGGTGGTCCAAGACACCTTGACACACAAGGCTTAAAAGTGGTACATGGAGAGATCAGCATTAGGGGTAGCTGCAGTATTTGGGGCGTGCTCGACCACCACATATGGAAACCTACAAGCTACAGACAGGAACGAATCAAACTGAGGTCAATAGGAGTCCCAATGCTAGGGCTCCCTTTGACCTTGGTTGATCTGTTCCTGTCGTGGGTACTAGGTCCAGCCACACACGTGAGGCAACATTTTATATTGGCACAAGTGGGGTAATGCTGGGTGGTAGGAATTTTGTGGATTCCTGCCGATTTCCGAAGTTTCCATCACTGAAATGTAAGGAAAATGTGTGATTTCAGGTAAAGTTTGAGGTTTGCATGGCATTGTGGGCAAAAAAGCCTCATGGGATCCACAAAAGGCACCGCACCCTGGACTCCCCTAGTTGTCTAGTTTTCAAAAATGTGCAGGTTTGCTAGGTTTTCCTAGATGCTGGCTGAGCTAGGGCCCAAATTTACAGTTACCCGCTTTGCAAAAAACGGGTTCGTTTGAGTGGAAAAATGTGATGTATCCATGTTGTGTTTTGGGCTGTTTCCTGTAGCTGGCATCAGGCCTACCCACACAAGTGAGGTACTATTTTTTCCGGAAGATTTATGGGAATGCTGGGTGGAAGAAAGTTTGTGGCACCCTGCAGATTCGAGAACCTTCCATCACAGAAATGCATGGAAAATGTATTTTTTAGCCAAGGTTTGAGATCTGCAAGGGATTCTGTGTAAAACAACCTGGTGAGAGCAACACAAGTCACCCCTTCCTAGATTTCTCTAGGTGTCTAGGTTTAAAAAATTACAGATTTGGTGGGTTTCCCTGGGTGCCGGCTGAGCTAGGGCCCAAAATCCACGCTAACTACTTTGCAAAAAACGAATCCATTTGAGTGGAAAAATGTGATGTATCCATATTGCGTTTTGGGCCATTTCCTGTCACAGGCACTAGGCCTAACCACACAAGTGAAACACCATTTTTTTGTTTCGGAAGACATGTGGGAGCAAAGAATAATAGGATATTTGTTACTACCAATTGGATTTCGATGCATTTGTGCCTTCTAAATGTAAGCCAGTGTGTAAGACAGAAGACATCCTGAAAAATACTCTCTAAATCATATGCTAGTACGGGTACCCACAATTTCAGAAATGTACAAATAACCACTGTTCCTAAACTTCATATCTTGTGGCCATTTCAGAGTTACATAGCTTTCCTTGATACCCATTTTTCACTCTACATATTTCACCATATGAATTTGTCTATACTCGGTACACAATGAAAAAACATTGTCTGGTCCAGCTCAGTTGTTGGCTCTAGGTATCTTGCGTTCTTGGAAAACCTACAAACCCTATATATCCCTGCAGTCAGAAGGGCCTAGTGGACGTAATGGTATATTGCTTTTGTAAATTGCCCATTGTGACAAAAAGTTACAGATTAAAGTGTTTTCACAAATTGCTGTTTTTTCCTACTCATTTTCAGTATTTCTTTATTTCAGCAGTTAGTTTCTTTGAAAAAAACTTGATGGATCTACTTATATGCCTCCTTGCTGAATTTGGAATTATGTCCACTTTCCAGAAATCCATAACTTTTCCAGATCACCCATGGTTTTCACACTGGTTTCTACCACAAACTGAAAGTAGGTTTAGAGCACAAAAAATAGGAAAATTAGCAACTTTTTTGAAAAATGCCAATACTGTGGTAAAAAAAATGTTTTTTTATTCAGCTCTGCATGTTCCTGAAAGCTGGGGAGATGGTGACTTTAGCACAGCAAACCGTTCATTGATGCCAGTTTTAGAAAAAAACACACTTTTATCCAGAGCACTTTTTTCCTCAAAAAACTCAACATTTAACTATATTTTGCCTATTTTCTACATCCCTTCAGGGGAATCCACAAACCCTGTATATTTTCAGAATCCCCAGGATGTCGAAAAAAAGTTCACAAATTTGGCATGAATAAGACGTTGTGTGGAAAATAAGTTATGGAGCCATAAGGCGCGAACTAGCCCAAATAGCCAAAAAGGTCTCAGTAGAGGGAAAGCCCAGCAGATATAAATATATATACACACATACACACACATGCACACACACAGAAAAAAGCAAAACTCAAAATTGCAAAATGCTTTGCAGTTGTGAAGGAATTAGATGTTTGAGGCCAAAAATTAAGTTGGCATCCTTATCTTGATTAGTGGGAGCAGCCAAGTGCAGCAAACAGAATCTAGTATCGACCACTTCAAAGCTCAAATAAAGCAGTGAAAAGCGCTGATAAAAATACAGCATTTATTAAGAGCAAAAAGTCAAAGTGACAAGCTAGACTTTAGCATATCACTCCATCTTTTAGAAATAAAACCAAATATTGAAAAGCTCCAACCTTCTCATTAAAAATTCAAATTTTGTGCTTTTTTGTGTGAATTAAATAAAATGGCTTAATTTGTGTATTTGCTCGATGTTTCTATATTTTTTTGAGGTTCAAATCCTATAAATTGCTGAGGCTGGGGTAGTGATTCACTGGCAGTCCGCAAAGTCTTATGGTTATAAGCCACGGATATAGATCAACAACACTGCAGCCCAACAAGCCAGGGTGCTACCACCAAGTCTGCATTTGTATGGAATGATTATGGGGAGATCAGTAAATCAGTTATTGCTAGTGCCTGAATTACAGTAATCGTTTATGCTGGAATCCCTGTCAGAAGTCTTCACTTGGGTATCCTTGATTCCAGAGGCAGCAAAGGAAACAAGGGCGATCTAAATTTGTCTAGCAGTGAAAAATTGCAGCAGAAAAGTGATGCTAGGTCTACTGAAGAGGATTGCAGGACTAACAGCATCCTTCCCTATGAACCTCCCAGTCAGCCTCAGTGCAATTTTAAGGACTTTTGAGCCACCAAGCAAGATATATTTTTGGGCATCCTATTCAGAAAAAAATTTAATTCATTGCCCAATTTCAGCTAATTTAAGCTGTCATGATCTCAAACAAAATTAAATTATACAATAACCTTTCAGAAATGGGGGCATGCAAAAACAGTCAAAATCGCAACCTCTCCGGTGTCCGCAAAGTAAATAGTACCAAAAGAAAAGTTGAACAAGCATTGATAAAAGTATTGCTTATTGAGTTTGGATCTACATTCTTTTTTTGTCTTGGAACAACAATCGTGACTTGGTTGATGTTTAGTGAATTAGTACATAATATTAAAACGTGACTTGACATATGCACATAGTGCTACTTTGCTGGGTAGTGGTAATTGCAAATAAATCTCCTGCAGAACCAGCATTGCTGTTTTAACAGTGAAACTCAAAGCACTGATCTAAGGATTTTTATACTTCCAGTGGGGGAAATCTGATAATTGTCTTCTTAATTCTGTTCCCTGCTTTGTCCATCTACTCCTCTTCTGTGAGTACATTTCTCCGGCTAGAGAATGATCTGCGACTCTAAGTGACATACTTAGATTGGGCAGGCAACAGGAGAAAAACAGAGAGATAAAGAGAATGGCAAAAATGGTTAAGTAGAGGGTGAAGGGAGGTAGAAATAGAGATGATGGAGCGAGAAAAGTAAAGAGAGACAGATGGGATAGTCAGAGTAGAAGATAATGAAAGGTAAAAATAAGGAGGGTAAGTAGATTAGGGTGTAGAGATAACGTTTTTAGAGTAAGGCAAGAGTTTGGGAAAGCTAGAGATAAGGAGAATGGAATGTGGAGAGAGCAAATGAGGTGAGTTACAGAGAGTTGAGATAAAGAAGCAAGGTAGAAAGAGAGGTGGGTTAGAAGGCTGTAGAGGAAGGGGGAGGTAGAGTTAATGAGAGAAGTATAGAGCGATGCAAGGTAGAGGGGCAGCTATAAGTTTAACAGATGGGCAAAACAAGAAGAGGTATAGAAAAAGGTCAGGTAAAGAATAGCGAGACAGAGTTAGGTAGTGAGAGGGGATGAAGTCGAGAATGATAAATAAGGTGTAGAGACAAAAAAGGGGAATTAGATATACAGAGGTGAGTTAGAGAAAGAGGTGAGATTGATACAGCGGTAGAGCAAGAGAGGATTGGGTTGAGAGAGTTGTAAGGTAGAGAGAGACAAGAGGTATAGAAGGGGAGTTGAAACGGAGCAGGAGGTGCAGAGAGCAATGAGAAAGAGGGAGAAGAGGTTATGATCGAGAAGGTAGCAAAAAAAGGAGTAGGATAGTGGGTGAAGTAGAAGAACAGATGTAGAAAGAAAAAGGGGAGAGGTGCGATACAGAACGAATGGTGAGGTAAATTGAGAAGTTAGATAGTGAGAGAGAAGTGGGGTGAGAAATGAGATAGTGAGGTTCAGAGAGGGCTGAGAGCGAAATAGAGAGAGGTGAGGTATAGAGAGATGGAGTTAGGTGGAAAGGTAGATGAGGTTGAGAATCAGGTGAAATAGATGGCGGAGACATACAGGGAAGTAAGATGAAAACAAAGCCGCAAGGTGCCTAGAGGATGGTGCAGTGGAGAGAGAGTTGAGATAGAGTAATGGGGTAGAGAGGGAAAGATGTAGAAGCAGATTGGTAGAGAGGTAATACCATAAGTGATAGATATAGGTGATGTAAACACATTTGAGATGGGGTAAGAGAGATTAACCCTTTCGCTGCTAGGCCTTCCCCCCCTGTGCTAAGCCTTTTTTTATGCTATTTGAGGTAGTTCGCGCTTAGGCTCCTGTAACTTTTTGTCCACTTAAGGTATCCACAGCAAATTTGTGTCCTTTTCTTCCAACATCATGGGGATTTTAAAGGTACCCAGAGTTTGTGGATTCCCCTGGAGGGGACCCAGAAATTAGTCAAAATACAGCTAAATTTTGTTTTTTTCTTTAAAAATGGGGGGAAAGTCCTGCAGAAGAAAGTGTCTGTTTTTTTCCCTGCAAATGGTATCAACAAAGGGTTTGTGGTGCTGAAATCACCATCTTCCCAGCTTTCAGGGACAGGCAGACTTTTGTCAGAAAACCAAAATTTTCTACACAGTTTTGGCATTTTACTGGGACATAGCCTATTTTTGCTACTTTTTGTGCTTTCAACATCCTTCCAGTTAGAGGTAGAAATGGGTGTGAAAGCAATAATGAATTCAGCAAGGGGTCATTTGTGTAGATCCTTCAAGGTTTTTTTTTTTTTTAGAAACTAACAGTTGAAAGTAAGAAATATTGAAAATGTTCTGAAAAAAACAGCCATTTGTGCCAACGTTTTCACCTGTAACTTCTTCTAAGTATGACAGATTTTTGAAAGCAATATACCGTTACCTCCACTGGACCCTTCTGGTTGTGGGGATATATAGGACTTGGAGGTTCACCAAGAACCTGAGGAACCCAGAGCCAATAACTGAGCTGCGTCTTGCAATGTTTTTTCATTGTGTACCGGGTATATAGCAAATCATTTGGTAAAATATAAAGAGTGAAAAATAGGTATCAAGGACACCTATGTATTTCCAAAATGGGAACAAAATATAGAGTTTAGAAGCAGTAGTTATTTGCACATCTCCGAAATTATGGGTACCCATACTAGCATGTGAATTATAGGACATTTTTCAAAGTCACTTCTTTTTACACATTGTCTTACATTTGGGAAGCAGAAATGCATAGAAAGTCAATAGGTAATAACAGTTGCTCTACAATTCTGTGTTCCCCTAGGTCTCCCGATAGAAACGGTACCTCACTTGTGTGGATAGGCCTATTGCCCCCGACAGGGAATGGGCCAAAACGCAACGTGGACACACAACATTTTTACTGTGAAAACTGACCCTTTTTTCCAAAGTGCCAAGCTGATGATTTTGAACCCTAGCTCTGCCGGCACCTAGGGAAACCTAGCAAACTTATACATTTTTTAAAACTAGACACCCGGGGGAATACAGGATGGGGTGACATGTGTGGTTCTCACCAGGTTCTGTTACCCAGAATCCCTTGCAAACCTCAAACTTTGTTAAAAAAAAACACAATTTCCTCACATTTCTGTAATGGAAAGTTCTGGAATCTGCATGGATCCACATAATTCCACCCACCCCGCATTCCCCAAAGTCTCCTAATAAAAATGTTATCTCACTTGTGTGGGTAGGCCTAGTGCCCGCGACAGGAAACGGACCAAAACGCAACGTGGACACACAACATTTTTACTGTGAAAACTGACCCTTTTTTCCAAAGTGCCTAGGTGTGGATTTTGAACCCTAGCTCTACCGGCACCTAGGGAAACCTAGAAAACCTATACATTTTTTAAAACTAGACACCCAGGGAAATCCAGGATGGGGTGACTTGTGTGGCTGTCACCAGGTCCTGTTACCCAGAATCTCTCGCAAACCTCAAACTTTCTAAAAAAACACATTTTCCTCACATTTCTGTGATGGAAAGTTCTGGAATCTGCATGGATCCACAAAATTCCATTCACCCCGCATTCCCCAAAGTTTCCCAATAAAAATGGTACCTCACTTGTGTGGGTAGGCCTAGTGCCCGTGACAAGAAACAGCCCATAACGCAACGTGGACACATCACACTTTTCCAGTGAAAACTAACCTTTTTTTTTTGCAAATTGTCTAGCTGTGGATTTTGAACCCTAGCTCAGCCGGCACCTAAGGAAACCTAGCAAACCTATACATTTTTGAAAACTAGACACTCAAGGGAATATAGGATGGGGTGTCTTGTGTGGCTCTCACCAGGTTCAGTTACCCAGAATCCCTTGCAAACCTCAAACTTTGTAAAAAGAAAAACATTTCCTCACATTTCTGTGATGGAAAGTTATGGAATCTGCATGGATCCACAAACTTCCACCCACCCCGCACTCTCCAAAGTCTCCCAATAAAAATGGTACCTCACTTGTAGGGGTGGGCCAAGTGCCCGAGGCAGGGAAGGGCCCAAACGTATTGAGGAGACATAAAAATTACCTATCACAAAACGACATGGTTTTGCAAGGGGGGACACCTGGGTTTTTGGCCCCGAGCTCGGCGGCCATCTAGGGAAACCTAACAAACCCACATGTTTCTGAAAAGTAGACATCCTGGGGAGTCTAGGGAGGTATGGCTTGCATGGATCCCCCAACGTTTTCCTACCCAGAATCCCCTGCAAACCTCAGATTTAGCTGACAAAATCACACTTTTCTGATATTTCTGTGTGGGAAAGTTGTGGGATTAACGGGCTGACAAAAATATCCTACCACCCAGCGTTCCCCCATGCACACAGCCAGCCAAGCACCAGTCTACGTACACCACCAGCCAAGCGCCACACCACCAGGCAAGCACCAATCTACACACACTGTCATCAAGCGGGAGTCCACCCACACCATTAGCCAAATGCAGGTCCACACACACCGCCAGCAAAATGCCAGCCAAAGGTCAGTACACGCAGACCGTCAGCCAAACTCCAGTTTACACACACACAAACTCTCCCTGGTTTATAGTGGTTTTCTGCCCCCGCTTGAGTGGAGATGCGAATAAAAATATCACTGAAACAGCCAAAATGTTTGCATAAAAAAAAGGGAGTGACCATTGCCTATGGGGCTTCCCACTGGAATGCCCATAAACATATCCCTGGTGCCTAGTGGGCTTTCTGCCCCCGGTGGGGGGGCAGATAAGGTGTTACTGCCCTGATCTGCCTTCCGAGGGGACTGAAAGCCTTTTTTGGCACTTTGGGCAGCCCCCACCCCAACGTATAAAAGAAAAAAAACAATCCCTGGGGCCTAGTAGGCTTTCTGCCCCCCCCCCCCCCCGGTGGGCAGATCAGGGGCTATTGTCCCCATCTTCCGCCAGGGGGGGCAGAAAGACTGTGGAATTTTTTTTGGGGGGGGGGGCATTGGCATGCTCATTTTGGGTAGCCCCCACCCTTATATACATAAAAAGAAAATCCCTGGTGCCTAGTGTGTTTTCTGCCCCCCCCGGGGGCAGATCGGGAGCTACTGCCCCCATCTGCCTCTCAAGGGGGGGCAGAAAGACTGTGGAATTTTGCGGGGGTGGGGGCACTGGCATGCCCATCTCGGGAAGCCCCCACCCCTAAATACAATTTTAAAAAACTCCCTGGCTTCTAGTGGGCTTTCTGCCCCCCGGGGGGGCAGATCTGGGGTCTGCCTCCCGGGGGGGGGGAGGGGGCAGAAAGACTGGATTTTTGCAGGGTTGTGGGCATTGGCATGCCCATTTTGGGCAGCCCTCACCCCTAAATAAAATAAGAAAAATAATCCTTGGCATCTAGTGGGCTTTCTGCCCCCTGGGAGGGCAGAAAGACTGTAATATTGCGAGGGGTGGGGGCATTGGCATGCCCATCTCGGGCAGCCCCCACCCCTAAATTCAATATAAAAAAGAATCCCTGGCATCTAGTGGGCTTTCTGCCCCCCTGGGGGGCAGATCGGGAGCTATTGCCCCATCTGCCTCCGGGGGGGGCAGAAGACTGTGTAATATTGCGGGGGTGGGGGCATTAGCATGCCCATCTCGGGCAGCCCCCACCTCTAAATTCAATATAAAATATAATCCCTGGCATCTAGTGGGCTTTGGGGGGGCAGAAAGACTGATTTTCCCAAATGATTTTGGGGGGAGCAAAGGCCCTTGCCCAAGGGGCCGCTCCCCCCTCCCTGGTGTCCAGTGGGTGGATCCCTGCTTGGAGATTTTCCCCTTTCCAATGATACCTCTCCTGTCTCTACGTGCTCGGGGGGGCTGAGATAGCCCCTGAGCACGTAGAAAGTGAAACTGAAATGAAGGCTCATTTCAGTTTTGGTTTCTATGCAATGACGTCAGCGCAACAAGCGCGCTGATCATCATAGCACAGAATCCAAAGACAGCCTCAAAGCTCCCAAGGCTGTTGGAAGAAAAAATGAAATCCCTCTGGTGCCCACACCAGAGGGATTTCCAGTGCCATGTGGGTGAACGGCCGGGAGCAGTCTGACGCACATGAGCACTGGTGCGTCAGACGGCTCACGGCCGTCCGACGCACCAAAGGTGATAAGAGATAGGTAAAACAAGAGATGGGTAAAGAGAGAGGAGTGACATAGAACAGAAGTAAGGAGAGAGTCATGAGCCCAAAAAAATATATTTTTTAACTTAATGGCCACCAACTGCCTGAGAGCGCAAATACTAATGCTGTGCAGGACGTGCTCGCCCAACTCTCATATTAAATAAGGATGTATTTTTGATGCACACCATTATTACGCTATTAAAGCTGAACAGGAAGGGTGTTAGAAAGAGCCCCACAACGAGACCCCGGAGCCCAACTACTTACCTCGTATCGTCCCATTGTCCCGCAAGCAAGCGCCGAAACAATCTCGGACCTGGAAAGAAAACAGAAAGGAAAAGGTTAAACAATTCCTCCCAGACTCTCCCGTACAGGAAGAAGGAGGATCTACCCCACAGAGAGACCAATCAGGGGCCCAGCCCAAGGGAGAAAAGGACGTCACATCCAGAAGACATGGGGAACCTGAAGCAGAGGGGCGGAGCTGGAGAGAGTCGGGAGTACGCCACGAAAGAAAGCCCAAGAGGAACGCCGACTGAAGGATACGGAAGACCAAAGGAAGACACCGAGGACGAGGAAGAGACGCCCGAGGACTGGAGCGAGGACTGGTGGACTCCCTCAGGAGATGTGCAATTGCCGCCGCATCTCAAGAGAGCTGCGGCACTGGCGGTGAGTGACCCAAACCGGGGAAGGGACTCACAGTAATTTTAAACAGGGAAGAGTCAAAACCCTGTGAGGAGCAGGGTGGATAGACGCCTAAGAGCAGTTTTCTCTTCCTTTCACACCGCATTAATCTCCCAGATTGTTGTGTGGGTCCTTACCAGAAGGGCTAATACTATTGATGGTAAATGCGGGTTTTTTTTTTTGTTGTTCTTTGTTTTTTTCCCTTTGCTTTATTGGTACATTGGGATGTGAACACTGGTGTAGGAGTCTAAAAAAGGTGTTAAAGGTCAATGATAAGTAAATAGAAAAGCACTATAAACAAAACCAACTTCTGCTGCTCATATGGATATTTTGAACCCCGTTATAAAGAAACTTTGAACCCTATTATATAGAAACTTTGACCTCTGATATATGTAGAACGCACTTCTCAGCTACCTATTTTTTTTATTGGCCTCACAATTTTCTCAGTTCTTTCGAGGAGATTTCTCCCAATATTTGTTCAATGAGAGCTGGAAGAGTGTGCGCATGAGAAGGGGAAAGAAAGTATTTACCCCTGCCATTCTGCTGTCACCTCTTGCCTATCCCTGAAACCAAAGCGTGTGTGAACATTTCATTTTCTTCCCTCTATATTCACTCTGGGTGTGGTGAAGGCTACTGTCCCAGCTCCAACTCATCAAGAATTGAAAACCCAAAAAGGTACTTACTGTTATTTTTTCCTCTTTTCAAGCCTCCTAGGGACCACAGCATGGAGAAGACCCGAAAGAAAGAAGAAAAAGAAAAAGGAGTGACCAAGCAGAAAAACCGGAATCTAGATTACAAAGTTTTTACAGATGTGCACTTGACTCAGAAAATAAATACGCAAAAATCGTGTAACATATCAAACCTCCTAGCTTCTATTTCCGCCCATCCCTCCCACAGGTGGTGTCAGAAGTGGGATCCGAGGAAATGGAGGCTTTTAAGCATAAAATGGCAGAAAACCAGGAGAAGCTGGGCAAAATAATGGAAAAATTCCTAGCAGTGGCTGAGGAAGACCGAGAAAAGGCACATAAAACCCTCATGGAACAAAGTCACACACAAGAGACCGTGATTGGTAAATTGGCGGAGACACTCAGTCAACAAAGGGGTCATACTACGCTCCCCTTCGTGGTCATGCAGAAATACGTTAGCAGGGAGGATCCGGATTTCTTTTTATCCAATTTTGAAAGAATGGCGAGAGCTGCTGAATGGCCTATAGATAAATGAGGACAATATCTTGCCCCTCTTCTCTCTGGGAACCTCCAAGCCACATGTCAAGCTGCTAATCCACTTGGGATGACACTATACGAAGACGTTAAAAGGAGCATTTTGGAACGGATGGGAGTAGACGGAGAGATATTACAGGATCCGGCTCAGACAGATTCGAGAAGGGCCCCAAGAAACTCCAAGAGCTCTGTATTACAGCGTACGAGACATGGCGGACTGATGGCTGAAGCCCTTAACCTCGATAAAAGAAGAAAGAATAGAGAAAGTGTATTTAGAACAATACCTATCATCTTTACATCCATCCATCCAAAAGTGGGTCCGTCAACACAGTGAACTCAGCCTGGATAGGGCAGTAGAAATTGCTAATGCCTTCAGTAGAGCACAAGAAATACAAAAGGAGCGAGAAGAAACCCAGTGGAAATATCCTGGGGGGGCTGCATCCAAACCCCATAGAGCCCCTCCCATAAAGAAAACTGAAGCTATAACCTTATTACCAGGACACCTACCTGTGCCGACACGGCCTCCACCCAATCCTGGACCTCGGTGTTTCCACTGTGGTATGTTCTGACATATCCCCCATGTATGCCCTCAAAAGGAGGAACCCATGGAGGTGGGACTAACAAGATCCATCTATTGTACTCCATCGGGACATAAACCTCCCCCCTATCACCGACAAGTGTCAGTTAATGGGGCACCCCGAAAGGCTTTAATAGACACAGGGTGTCTTCAAAGTGTCATGCAACCTCAGGCTGTCCCGGAAGGAATACGAAACACTACAGGGGTCGTAAACATCCAATGCGTACAAAGAGAAAATAAACAATACCCAACTACAAAAGTATGCGTACAACATGAGCCTTCTGTCGATCCAGTATCCCTTAAAGTAGGATTCATTCCTAAATTACCTGAACCTCATGTTCTGGGTAATGACTATCCATATATGAATAGCCTAATACAGGAGACCTGGACAGAGGGAGAGGAATGGAGGAAAACGGCCCCTTTTTCCCAGCTATCAGACCAGGAATGGCCCCAAGGAAAACCCAGGAAGAGTAAAGGACAGAAGAGAAGAGAAAAACAGACTGGGCCCAGATTGCTTTAGGCCGATCCGACATGTCCAGCATTGGGAGCATGATCGAGGATTTCATGCTGCCCAGAAGGAAGATCCCACGCTCCGAGAGGCTTGGAACAGAGCATCTTCCATGGAAGATCCATGTCAAGTAGTTCCCCAATTTATTTATAAAGAAGGCATTAGTATATCGAAAAGGGGAAAAAGGTTTTGCACCTCAATTGTTAGTCCCACAGCCATACAGGTAAAAAAATCCTGCTCCTTGCACATAGCCATTTACTTGGGGGACACTTTGGGGAGGAGAAAACGGAAAAGGCTATCTTTGAAAGGTTTTACTGGCCCTGGATCTATCACCATGTCTGTAAATATTGTAGGGAATGTCCGATCTGTCAAAAAAATAGTCGGGCCCTTCCAATGAAAGTTCTGTTAAAACCCTTACCGATAATAGAAGAACCATTCTCCAGACTTGGAATGGACATAATCGGACCCCTTCTTTCATCTTGTAGTGGGCACCGCTATGTCCTAGTCCTAGTAGATTACGCAACCCGATTTCCTGAGGCAGTCGCCCTAAGACAACCTAATGCCACTCAAATCGCGAAGGCCATGATTAATAATTTTCCAGGGTGGGGTTTCCAAAAGCGATCATAACTGATCAAGGGACTTCCTTTGTTTCCCACTTAATGAAACAGGTCTGCCAACAGTTAAACATAAAACAAATACGCACTGCCGCTTACCATCCACAAACAGATGGATT
This sequence comes from Calotriton arnoldi, assembly GCA_963921515.1. Lineage (NCBI taxonomy): Eukaryota > Metazoa > Chordata > Amphibia > Caudata > Salamandridae > Calotriton > Calotriton arnoldi. The sequence continues at coordinate 53,788 of CAWUFW010001269.1, read as the reverse complement.
GGTAGAGAGAAATAACGCCACCATTAAAACCACTCTAAACAAACTGCTAGGACTGGAAACCCGAAAATGGGAAGATATATCACCCTTAGCCGTATTTGACCTCAGTTGTAAACAACAAAAAAGCACAGGTTATTCTCCTTTTGAGATTTTGTATGGGAGACAGCCCCATACTTTGTTGGATATGGTAAAAGAGGAATGGGAAGAAGAACCTGATGGAGCTAAACCACTTCCCGAATATGTGTTTAACTTGAAATCCCACTTGCATCAAATTCGAAGCATAGTTAAAACCCATCAAAAGCAGGCTCAAGAGGCCCAAAAGAGAGAAATATGACAAGAAAACCAGAGTAAGAACACTAGAAATAGGCGACTTGGTTTTATTGATGATGCCCACTTATGACCACAAATTGTTAGGCCAATGGCAGGGCCCATTTAAAATCCTTGATAAGGTGACCCCCGTGACGTATCGCCTCGAGCTTGACCCTAAAAAACAAAAAGAATACTCGAATATATCATATCAACCTGTTAAAAAAATGGGAAGGGGCTAAACCCATATTATTAGAGAAGGTAGAGAATCACCTCCCCCTATATCAACAAAGTGTAGACTCTGACTTGCCTATTCAACAACAACAGGAGTTGAATAATTGTTTACTGCCTTTTTAGAACATATTTTCTTTAACCCCAGGAAAAACGTCCTTATTCAAACATGCAATACATGCACCCCCAGGAAAGAAGATACGACTGCGCCCTTACCAAATACCCGAGTCCCAGCAGGAAGCCATTGAAAACAAAATACAGCAAATGTTGAAAATGGGGATAATTGAACCATCCAATAGCGAATGGAGTTCACCCATTGTAATAGTACCCAAACCCGATGGCTCTATCAGGTTTTGTATTGACTTTAGAGAAGTCAATAAAATATCCCAATTCGATGCAAACCCCCTGCCCCCAATTGATGAAATGATTGAGAGGTTGGGAAAAGCCCAGTACATTAGCACACTAGACTTGTGTAAGGGATATTGGCAAGTGCCTCTACGAGATCAGGACAAGGAAAAGACCGCCTTTTCCACGCCCGGAGGGCTATATCAATTTACCATGCTTCCTTTTGGTTTACATGGAGCACCCACCACCTTCCAAAGGCTTATGAATATGATTTAAACCCTGTGAAGCCTTTGCCACAGCCTATATAGATGATATAGTTATCTATAGTGATTCATGGGAACAACATTTAACCCATCTTAGGAAAGTGATCCAGGCATTAAAGGAAGGTGGTCTAACAATAAACCCAGCTAAAAGTCATTTAGCTGCCCGATCAGTGAAATATCTAGGATATCTCTAGGGCGAGGGGTACATCAAACCGCAAGAAGAGAAGATAGCGGCCATATCTAATCTGCCCTTTCCCCATACAAAAAAGGATCTTCGGGCCTATCTGGGTATCTTGGGATATTATAGGCGGTTTACACCCTCCTGCTCCTAAATAGCGCCCCTTTAACCAATCTCCTAAAAAAGATGCAAAAAACAGAAAAAGAACTTAGACAACCCTCTGCGAAAGCCTTGCAGGCCTTTTACCAGTTAAAACAATCCCTTACGACCAAGACTGTACTCCTCAGTCCTGATTATACCAAACCATTCATCTTACAAATTGATGCCTCAGAATATGGCTTAGGAGCAGTCCTCTCCCAGACAGATTACCAAGGACAGGAAAAACCTATTATATACATTAGCCGCAAACTGTTTCCCAGAGAGAAAAATTATGCTGTAGTGTAGAAGGAAGCCTTGGCCATCAAATGGGCTGTTGAATCCTTGAGGTATTACCTAGACGGCCAGGAGTTTACTCTGTATACAGATCATGCCCCACTAGAGTGGCTCTCTCGGAACAAAGGACATAATGACGGGATTCTGCGTTGGTTTTTAGCCCTACAACCCTTTCGATTCACCATCCACCATAGAAAGGGGAAAGAGCAAACCAACACTGACTATCTCTCTAGGTACCCCTTAGATTCATTTCTTGCAGGCAAGAAAATTAGGGAAGGGGGATGTGAGGAAGAGCCCCACAACGAGACCCCAGAGCCCAACTACTCACCTCGTATTGTCCCATTGTCCCACGAGGAAGCGCTGAAACAATCTCGGACCCGGAAAGAAAACAGAAAGGAAAGGGTTAAACAATTTCTCCTGGACTCTCGCGTACAGGAAGAAGGAGGATCTACCCCACAGAGACAGTCAGGGGCCCAGCCCGAGGGAGAAAAGGACATCACATCTGGAAGACCGGGGGTACCTGAAGCAGAGGGGCGGAGCTGGAGAGAGTTGGAGGAAGCCACGAAAGAAAGCCCAAGAGGAACGCCGACTGAAGGAGACCAAAGGAAGACACAGAGGACGGGGAAGAGACACCCGAGGACTGGTGGACTCCCCTAGGAGAAGCGCAATTACCGCCACAACTCAGGAGAATTGCGGCACTGGCGGTGAGTGACCCAAATTGGGGAAGGGACTTGTGAGAATTTTAAACAGGAAAGAGTCGAAAGCCTGTGGGGAGCCGGGTGAATAGACGCCAAAAAGCGTTTTTCTCTTCCTTTCACACTGTATTAATCTCCCAGATTGTTGTGTGGGTCCTGACCAGAAAGGCTAATACTATTAATGGTAAATGCAGGTATTTTTTTGTTATTTGTTGTTGTTTGTGTTTTTCCCTTTGCTTTATTGGTACATTGGGATGTGAACATGGGTGTAGGAGTCTAAAAAACGTGCTAAAGGTCAATGATAAGTGAATAGAAAAGCACTATAAACAAAACCAACTTCTGCTGCTCATTGAGATATTTTGAACCCTGTTATAAAGAAACTTTGAACCCTATTATATAGAAACTTTGACCTCTGATATATGTAGAACGCACTTTGCAGCTACCTATTTTATTTTATTGGCCTCACAATTTTCTCAGTTCTTTTGAGGAGATTTCTCCCACTATTTGTTCAATGACAGATGGAAGAGTGTGCGCATGAGAAGGGGAAAGAAAGGATTTACCCCTGCCATTCTGCTTTCACCTCTTGCCTATCCCTGAAACCAAAGCGTGTGTGAACATTTAATTTTTTTCCCTCTATATTCACTCTGAGTGTGGTGAAGGCTACTGTCCCAGCTCCAACTCATCAAGAGTAGGAACCCCAAAAAGGTACTTACTGTTATTTTTTCCTCTTTTCAAGCCTCCTGGGGACCACTGCATGGAGAAGACTGAAAGAAAGAAGAAAAAGGAGTGACCAAGCATAGAAAACCCGGAATCCAGATTACAAAATTTCTTTCATATGTGCACTTGACTCAGAAAATAAATACGCAAAAATTGAGAAACATATCAAGCCTCCTAGCTTCTATTTCCACCCATCCCTCCCACAAAGGGTTATTAGAATTGAGATGAGGAAGTAGAATTGAAATAATAAAGTAATCTGTAAGTAATCCAATCATGATATCCGCATCACTTTCTCATCCTAGACCTTACATCAATCCCACTATAGTAGGTATCCAGAAAGGACAAAGTTGAGACACAAACAAGGAAGGACCAAACCCAGAAGGTAAATAAAACCCTTAGTGTCAGCGCCAAAGCAAGATGACAAATAGTAGAAATGCAAAAGTCAGAAGTCATAAACAGTGTGTCCAGTGAGGCAAACCCCCAACTAAATGGGTACACACAAGAGTCGACCACCACAAGGCAATCTGAAAAGCCCAAAGCACTACTCGCGGTCATCTGGTCGTGCTAGACCGGGTGAAAGTCACAAGTTCATGGTGACCACAATGGAGTGTGGTCCAAATACAGGAGACAGGTTAATCCAAATGAAAAAGTCACCATTTCAAAGTCCAGCCCAAAGAGTTCAGTTTGTTGTGGGGGAGGTTGCTAGGACCAGAGGGAGAGTTGTGGATGGTCATCACTGTAGCGCAAAGAGCAGGCCTGGCATTGCAGTCAGTCGTTGCTGTAGCATGAAGATCCGGTCGGGTGTCGCAGGGGATCATTGCTGGAACCTTGTGTTGGTGGTTACCGCAGACTTTTGTTGCTGTAGCATGAAGAGTAGAACTCAAGTTGCCAGGTGTTGTGGGAGGTTGCTGTAGCAAGAAGAGTCGGGTTCACCGGAGCTTCACGTCAGAGGTCGTTGTTGGCGGCAAAGTCTTAGCACGAACAGGCCCATTCCTGGTTTTGAAGAGCCCAAAACCTCCGGATTTTTCCTTTTCTTCCAGAGAAGTCCACTCTGGTGCCAACCAAGGCTCCAGAACCTGGGAAGGCACCTCTTGGGGATCAGGGACTCACTCTTGCAGAGGCCAGCAAGGCTCAGGCAGGTCCAGGCTGGTTCAGTTGCAGCAGGTCAGCTGGGCAGTTGCAGGGAGGCCTCTGGAGTTTGTTGTGTCCCTGTAGCTCAGAACAGGAGGTCAGTCAACTGAGCCTTGCAGTCACTTAGCTAGTCTGCGGTGAATGGAGCAGGTCCACTCTTCCTTCTCAAGGATCAGGGCAGGCCTAAAACAGCAGGGCAGCCCTTTGGAGAAAAACTGGAAAAAATGACCACATCAGAATCTAAGCAGAAAAGAGGTTTAATCTGATGTCAGATTATTTACAGGGATTTTTATTGTTATACAAAATAACTGAGAGACACTGCACAAACACAGCAGTGCACAAATACAAGTACTGGATCCCACCACTGAGCAGCAATGTAAGAAATTGAGTTTTTGATTTGGGGGTGGGGTTAAAGAACCTTCTCAAGCAACAACCACAAACCTTCTCAAGTTGAACCACAAAATTCACTAAATTAACCTGTTCTTAACCTCTGGTAGCTTGGCACATAAGCTAAGTCAGACTTAACTTAGAGGCACTGTGTTAAGTATTTATTCAGCACAAAAACTGTAATAAAGTGAAAACACAACACAAGAAAAAATCCCAAACCAATTTAGTGAAATAGAGAAAATTGTAATAAATGAAATGATACCAGAACAACAAAAATCCAATTAGTAGACCCGGAGATATGCAATTTTAAAGTTACAGGTAGGTATAGCGCCTAAAAGCACAAAGTGCCATTCATGGTCATCTGGTTGTGCTACACCGGGGGTAAATCATAAATTCAGGCTGACTGCGATAGAGCTCGCGTCAGATACAGGGACCAGGTTAAACCTGCTGAAAAAGTTACCTTCTCAGAGATTGGTGTGAAAAGTTCCTTTCGTGGTGGAGGAAGCTGCAAGGAGCAGGGAGAGCATTGTGGATGGTTGCCACTGTAGCACAAAGAGCAGGCCTGGTGTTGTGGATGATTGTCGCTGTACCGCTAATATCCGGTTAGGCATCGCTGACAGCTGTTGCTGGAGCTTTGCGTTCGCAGTCACCATGGACTGTCGTTGTTGTAGTGCGATCATATTGCAGTCCACCGCTGGCGGTTGCTGTAGAGCAAAGAGTTGGGTTGACCGGAGCTTCGCGTTGGCTGTCATCGCAAGCGGCAGAGTCTCAGCAAACTTCCCCGTTCGCGAAGAGCCCAAAACGTCAGGATTTCTCCTTTTCTTCCAGAGGCGTACACTCCGATTCCAACCAAGGTCCAGGATCTGGGGAGGCACCTCGTAGGGATCAAGGATTCACTCTAGCAGAGGACAGTAGGGCTCAGGCAGGTCCAGTTGCAGGTTCAGGCTGGTCCAGTTGCAGAAGGTCAGTTGGGCAGCTGCAGGGAGGCGTCTGGACCTTGTTATGTCCCTGTAGTGCAGAACAGGAGGTCACCAACTGATCCATGCAGTCACTTAGATAGCCTGGGATGAATGGAGGCGGTTCAGTCTTCCTTCTCAAAGAGCAAGGTAGGCCTCTAGCAGCAAGGTAGGCCTCAAGCAGCAGGGTAGTCGTCTAGAGAACAAGGTAGGCCTCAAACGGCAGGGCAGTCCTCTGGTAGCAGCAGCACAGTACTCTGAAGAACAAGGCATTCCTTTTTCTGTAGTCCACAGGGCCAGGACTGTACTGAAGAGGTGGTTCAGGAGGTCCAATATTTATACCTGGTGCCAGCCTTTGAACTCTGAGTTACATCCTGACTACCCCACAACTGGTTCTGGAAAGTTCTTGCTTTCCCCTGTCAAGGCTCCAAGTTGTTTAGGGGTGACAAAAGACTAGTATCAGTTTTCTTTGTGTGTGTGCTGGAGGCAGACCTAGGAAATGTAAGTGGGGCAAGGAAAGCTCCCTCCCCCCAGCAATCCAGGCTGGATAACCCATCCTGCATATTCCCACTCTCCTTTGTCACGCAGTCTGGGAAGAATACACAAACGCCATCAGCTAAGCCATTCACAGTGATGTGACCCAGGACACCGGCAAAGGCACAGAAACGGCTAGGTTAGGAAAATGCCAACTTTCTATAAACGGTATTTACAGAATTGTGACATAAAATCCGACTTTGCCATTAAAGAGGATTTTACATTACAATAAATTTGAGTCCAAACTTGATATTCCTATCAGTTCCCAATCAAAAGTTAGCACTTATTAAATGTAATAAGGAAACCCAATGTTATCCAATGGGAGAGATAGCCCTTATGGCAGTGAAAAATGATTAGGAGTTTTTCACTACCAGGACATGTAAAACTTAAAAACGCGTCCTACTTTTTAAATACAATGGACCCAGCCTTATGGGCTTTTAAGGACCTATCTTAGTGATGACTTAAATGTATTAAAAAGGAAGATTTAGGCCTAACAAAAGGTTTATTTTGCCAGCTCGAATCAGCAATTTGAAACTTCATTGCAGGCTGCAATGGCAGGCGGAGACATGTTTTAAAGGGCTACTTTAATGGGTGACACCATAAGTGCTGCAGGCCCATCAGTAGCATTTAATTTACAGACCCTGGGTTAATGTAGTACAATTTACTAGGGACTTATAAGTAAACTAAATATGTCAACTGGGTGTAAGCCATTTTTACCATGTTTAAGAGAAAGAGCACAAGCCTTTTAGCACTAGTTAGCACCGGTAAAGTGCACAGAATCCTACTGCCAACAAAAACGGAATTCAGGAAACTGGAGGGGTGAAGGCAAAAAGTGTGGAGTGACCCTGCATAGCGGTCCAAGTTTGACATCGGAAGCAGGCTCTACCTTTGGGGCGGGGTGTTTGGGAAGTTACCCCCCTTAATAAATTAAATATCTGGTATTGGTAGTTGGGTGCAGAGACCCCCTTTTAGTACTGTCAGTGTCTCTTCTCGATTTTGCTTGTCATTAGCAGCACTGGAGACACAGTGGTTGGTCCATCGAAATGTCTGAAGTGTTTAGACCAAACATTTTCCCCCTCCAACACCCACACACACACAAACATAGCAGGACAGGACACAACTAAGGAAACAATTTACACAAATTAAGAATCAATAGCCTTGATGTCCTAAACTTGAAATCTGTTCTCTGAGATTTACAACCTTACGTAGATGTAGATTTACTAATTTATCGAATTCACAAAAGTTTTCCAGGTTACCCAATGTGAACTTGCCTAAGCTACAGGTTTTGAGGGGGCGTGGCTACGCAAGATGGCCGACCGGTCACTCCGAGTATGAGGTCCACTGGCCACCCTGCATAATCTTCCATAAACCTGTGTCTCATCCGATGGACTGTCACAGAATGGTGTGCCCGCCCCTCAGACATGATGGCTAAACGGGTGGGTGACCCTTGGAAGCGCGGACCAGTGACTACTCGCCGTGGTCGAGGCGCGGCCCGATCCTGTGGTGAAGGGCCCGCCTCACTGGACAGCATTGAGGCCCTGTCGGCAGAAGCAGACCTGGTAGCGGAGCACTGAAATGCGGACGGGGGCCGGGCCGTGCTGAGGAAAAATGAAATGAAAAGGAAATTTATAAAGCGCGAAACATTAACCCGAGGGTGTCAAGGTGCTTGCTCATCAGACAGGATTAAACTATGCGGTTCGAAAGCACCTTAGAGACTGAACAACCATGTGAGACATCATAAGTGGTCCTATCGTCCCTCTGCTGCTGAGTAGGTGGAAGTGCCAGGACGGATGAGACGGCGGGACATGGTGTGGGCAGGAAGAGTGCAGTATCTTTGCACCACAGAAGGGAGCACTGGGCTGTTGTGAGTTGCTGCATGGGCTGGCGGCACCTTTTGATCAGCAGAGGGTGGGCGACCTGATCCGGACATTGCGCTTGGCCACTGTGCTGATTGGAAGCTGCGGTGCGCGGCCTCTGTGGCCCGGCCGATGGACCCTCCCCCTCACCTCAGTATGCGATGGTGGCCTTGACAGGGGAGGAACTGAGAGTGTTGCTGTGGCTGGGAGCCCAAGCCCTGCATTGCAGCTGCTGTGGGAACATAACGGAGACGCGCAGATGGAGAGGTGAAACTCAGGCCAGAGGGAGGGGGAGTGAGACAGTCACTGCGCCTCGAAGACAAGAGGACAGCACCTGTGCGGACGCCCTGCTCCGCTGGTTTCTGCTGCGCGCCCGGGCCTGATCACTGCCAGATATCTTAGGTGGTTCACGGACCCCCAGAGAGGTGAGGTGACACTCGTGGCAACTAGGCTCGGTCAATGCACAATGCGCTCTCACCCCTGATCCACATTGAGATTGTCATTGGGACACGGGAGACCCCTAGGAGGGGAACCGCTGCCCACAAAGCGGGACGAGCATTGAAAGGCTTGAGTGGTGCGTCAATGGGGCATGACAGAGCAGCAAACCAAGATGGACTACACAGAGCCTAGAGGGGGTTCGGCACAACAGGAGAGGACAGACGGAGCAGCGCACCCTCAGCTGCAAACCAACACTTCTAGTGGTCCAATATCGGCAGCCATAGATCAACTATAACACACCCTGAAACAAAAAATGAATGCAGTATCCATTGATATGAACCTCCTGAGGGTGGACCTGCACAAAGTGAATGAACGCCCGTTTGAGACGTAGCTACTGTGGTGGGAATCACAGCGGAGCTGGAGGAGTTGCGCCCCATGGTTCGCACCCTCACAGACAAGACTGCATACCTAGATGCCCGCATGGAGGACGTGGAAGGAAGGGCACAGAGATGTAACCTTAGATTTGTAGAATTGCTGGAGGGAGCGGAGGGGACGACCCGAGAACAATTCTTGGAGGGCTGGCTCAAGGCCTCACTCCAGCCGGAAGAACTCTCCCCACTAGTTGTAGTATTGAGAGAAAATCGCAGCATGGTGCCTGATTCCCACCAGGGGACAACCTAGAGCCATGATAGCACGCATCCTAAATTATCAGTATAGAGACGATATCCTGAAATTGGGCCGGACCTAGGGTGATGTGCGGTTTGAGGACTGGCTTATTCGCATTTCCCCAGATTATACAAGGAGGGTGCAACAAGAACGTTAACCCTTCCTCACAGTGAAGTGAAAACGGAGGCAGCTTAACAGTCTCATTACATGCTGCTGTCCCCAGTGAAACTGCGAGTTGTCTATGAGGGTCGTACACACTTATTCGCAGGTCTACAGGAGGTGTGGGACTGGCTTAAGGGCACTGGCCGGAATGCTGGAACCGTAATGCGGACTCCCCAGGAGAAAGGCATTTCGAGCAGACGCTGCCCTATGGGATTGGAGGAGAGGCGCAGACAGGGCATGGTGACAGAGCACTCAGCACCCTGTTTGTAGGTGAGCCGGACAGCACACTGGCGCTTTCAGATACTTTGGAGCCGGAACTGAACGCAATGGCTGTCAATGGGAGCTCGGAGGGCCTTGAAGTGGACACAGTGGTGAATTGACCTGCATGAATGCACCCTGTATGCTGATGTATCCTTGCAATAACAGAACTGTTATGTACCTTGTAGTTGAAATGCTTTAGTGACACTGTCACAGGGGGGGCTGGGATAGGGTCTGTGCGTGTTGCACCCTCCCTTCCCCACCCTGGGGGCAACTGGAGATTTCTGGGGTGTAAATGAAGGGGGGACACAGAGGCTAATCAGAAACAGTGGATGAACACACATGTCCTGCTGCGGGTGGGGTGGCTAGCGTCTGATATGTATTCAGGTACCAGAGGTAACTGAGAAGCAGCAGCCACACTGGACCTGGAACCAGTTAGCAGGGCCATAGAAGGAACCTGGTCACTGTGTTAGGCGGACCTTGCCGGCTGGACACGGGGATCACATGACTGTCAACTGTTTGAGTGTTGGATAGGGGGTTATAAAGTCCCTGTTGGACTGCCTTGTAGTTGTTACACTGCTGATATAATACCCCCGTTGGAGGGGGATGGGGAAGCACTGTTTTTTTTACCTGGGGAAGGGATGGGGAGGAGATGGGACACAAGCACACACCAGGGGACTCACTAGCAGGGACGAGGGAGGAACAGCACAGTATACTCGGCCCGTTTGACTCCCCTCTTATATATGCATGGGGGTGGGGAGAGATGGGCCATGCAAAGATCACCTTTCGACAATGGCTAATGACAGATTAGACGTGCTACATATAGCGACCAGGAATGTAAGGGGTCGTAACGCCTACACAAAATGATACAGGGCACAGACACAGCATCTGTGTGGCTATGATACAAGAAACACACCTAACGAAGGAGGAAACACACAAACTAAAAAAGAAATGGAGGGGTCAAACGTACTCCTCAACGTACTCCTCCTATGCAAGGGAGGCATTGATTTGGATGGACCCAGGGGTGCCATTTCAGCACTGCTATGCTCATGTGGACATGGAGGGCCGCTTTATGTTCCTCTATGGCCTGCTGAATGGCAGGGATATATGCTTCCTAAATTCCTATGTGCTCAAAACAGATGACAAGGCATTTAACTGGGATATAATGGACATCTTGCTCCCCCTTATAGATGTGCCGCTCATTTGGAGAGGTGACTTTAATTGCGTTTTAGACAGAAACCTCAACAGATATCCCCCAGAGAAAATACGAAACCAGTGATGACATCGGCACCGACTGAAGTGATGATCCTACTGGGGTGTATTGACATACGGCACAGGTTACACCCCACCCTTACACAGTACTCCTGTGTAGGAAAGTAGGATCTGCTTCTTATGGTTACCCCCACTTTGTACTTCATGTGATACTGTTTTTGACTAGTCTGACTGGGATCCTGCTAATCAGGACCCCGGTCTATCTGCTTTCTCCTTAAACTGTTATGTCATGTACTCAAGTACACTCCAGATTGGCTACTGGGGTACCCTTGTCAGTCCCTAGTATATGGTACCTATGTACCCAGGGCAAAGGTACCCCTGAGGCCTCCCGTGGGCTGAAGCATGTACTATGCCACCCATGAGAGGTCACGTAAAATGGAACTACAGGTCTGCCATTGCAGCCTGTGTAAGATGGTGCATGCACCACTTACTTTAGATATGGGTTTACTATATCTAAGGGTCACTGCACTTAAAACCTATAAGTCACCCCTATAGCAAGCCTTAACAATCCTGAAGGCAGGGTGCTTGGTTCTAAGTGAGAGGGTGCCACTGCATGAGCAGGACACCCCTGCAGCCTACGGAGTCCGATCTCCCGGGTTGTCAGTGCATCAGTCATTTACGACATATAGAGTGGCATTATGCAACCGCGTGATGACCAACTCTAAAACGACTGAAAGTAACCCTTTTGTGTTTGGTGTCAAACATTGTGGAATCATACCCCCACACCGGTAACCGGTGTGGGAGGTATGATTCCACCCCTCAGAAACGAGATTTGTGAGGTCCCTGGTGTTCCCGGTACCAGCCTTCTAGTCCCGGACAGCACAAAATGCTTGCTGCCGACCAGAGACACATTTCTGCCCTCCTGCTGCTGAGCCAAGCTCGAGCAGGGGAAGGCAGAACAATAGGCATCCTGTCACAGGGAGGTGTGACCACCTCCCAGACAGGATTTAGTGTATTAGGCCTGGGTGGGTGCGCCTGCCAGCGACCGAAAGTCTGCATGAGGGGCACATTTGGTGTCCCTGTGCATAGTCCAGTTCAAACCAGTCCTGGGAGCCGTTGGCTCCTGCTCTGGCGCAAAACTGGGCAAAGGACATAGGAGTAACCTCCCCACTGTCCTGACCCTCCCTGGGAGGGTCCCCTGAATCTGTGCAACCCTCTCCCGTGGGTACAAAAGGGCTTACCTAGCTGTAGGACCCTAGATTCGACGTGGATAAGATTCTGAACCAGAAACCACTGAACTTCGACCGTCTGGACACTCTGGACTTCGTTTGGGCCCGACTTCGTCTCCCTCTCAGTCGAAGCATCATCTGTGCCCGTGCACCATACAGGCTCCATGGAGGACCTGTGGAGCATCAAGGACAACTGAAGATATCTCCCTTGGAGTGAAGGAGTCACTCACCTGCAACCGCAGGCACCACATCACGATTGACCAGTCTGCTGCTCCTGAGCTCCTACGGACTCCGAAGGCTCCAGCAACACAGGAGGTGGGTTTCCAAGTCCCTCGAGTTCCGAGCTGCCCTCTCACCAAGTTTGAGGTCAGAATCCCTTGTGGGGGCTGCAATACCAGCACCCCTGTGCACCGCGTCCATTTGCAAGTGCATATGCTTGTTGGTGATTCCCGAGCAAGTGCATTGGGCTCCGAGTAGCCCCAACCTCTGGCACCATTTTCACCAAAGAACTCTGGCCTCCTCGCACCGAGTGCTCTGTGGGCTGTTGCTTTGTGAAACTGCTCGAGGTCCACTTGCGACTCCTGTGCCTCCGGCCTGTGAGTCTCCTTGAGGGTCATCTTTGCTTTCCTTGGGCCCCCTTGGTTGCTCCAGGCCTGCCCTGACTCCTCTGTGTTTGGCGAGTCTCCTGGACCTTGCTGGTCCGAACCGTAACCTTCTTCGACCCTCTGCGTGGGTTGCCATTGCCAAGGCTTGTTGGTGCTCCAGCAGGACACCGACCCCTCAGTACTCAACATCCTTTGTGGGACAGCTCGTATCCGGCTCCTGGTCATCCTCGACATCTCCTGGTCCCGGTGGCTGCAGAGTCAAGAACCCCCTCAACGCACCTGAAGCACCTGACATCAGTGGGCATTCGTCTACTGAGCCCCTGGTCACTCCTGAGTGACCCAGACTCTGACCCCTCTGCTTTCAGGTACTCTTCAACAAGAATCCACCTTTGGATTCTGACGGACACTTTTCTTCTTTCCAGCAGTGGCACTTTCTTGAAGTCCTCCATTGAGATCGACGGCGGTTTCCGACGTCACTTCAGCCCTATGCACCCGGCTTCCCTGGGATAGGTAACTTTGGTACTATGGTATCCACGGGTGGGGAGGCTCTCCAACCTCCTAAGTTCCACTGGATTTCTTCAAAGTCCACTGGGAAGGGTCCTTAAACTTTAAAACTTCAACCGCAACTCTCCCATAGAATTGTACAGAGCATGCGGTCGTGTTCCCACTCTGCACCCGTCCTCCGTGGGGTCCCTACTTACTCACCTTGGGTGGCTTCTTGGGGTCCCAGCTATTCTATATTCTCTAGACACTGTCTTGACTCAAGATGTGGTTCTTATACCACTATTTTAGTATATGATTTGGTCTCCCCCTGGAGCCCACTGTGTATTAGTGCTATTTACTATTGTTTCTGTGCTACAGTTTTGTGTGCTTTGTGAGTATCTTTGTGCAGAAGACACTGTCTTTTTTTTAGAGTTTTATATAGCGCGAACTAGACCTGGGACATCGGGTATCAGAGCGCTTTACATGAGCACCAGTTTCGTACTTAAAGAGTGTTATATCAATAAATACATATTTTTATAACTACTGTGTGGTTCTCCTTTCATTTAACCAATACTATAAGGTTGCATTCTGGTAAAACAAGCTGCTTAACATTCCTACAAGGCTAAGCCTGAAGGCTGCTCTCCACAGCTACCACTTGGATAGCTTTCTAAGGTTATCTTTGACCTCTTAAATCACCATAAGGGTTGTTTGGACTGGTACAGGGTGCCCACTTTAATCAGTGGACAGCATATACCAGGCCAACTTCTCACATTGGTGTGCAGCGGTTGGGATTCAAGTCTGCATTGTTTTACCAGATAAATCTTTGTATTGATTAACTGAAAACCACTAAGTACTAGGTACCTATAATACTAGCTTAGAATAAGTAAGTTCTACCGAACTTAGGGTTGGGTAAGTCAAGGGTCAAGCACACCCTTTCTCCAACCTCACAGAGTTTAGTTCCCACTAGGTTAGGTAGGTTGCAACACCTCACCACACTTAGTATGTATACTAAAGGAGATGCCAGTGGCTCTCTGCCCTCTAGATACAGTGAGCTTTCATTCCAAGAATTGAAAACCCTGTGTGCCTCTAGAAAGCTGAAGACAGGGAGAAGTGCCAACACTCAACGTCTGATAGAGATGTTACTGTTAGATGACCTAAGGAAGACTCCTGGGTCAGATGAGCAGGACAGAGTGGGTGGGACAGGGAATGAGGACAGGTAAAGAGGTGACACCTTTTATGACCTGGAATCTAACCCTGACCAGAGGAACCAAGATGGGTCCCACCGGGATAACTCAGATCTTCCAGAAGGCAGTGGAGAAGGCCAGGATGGTCCCCTCTTCAACCCTCCAGGAAGAGTGCAGAGTTTACCAAGGAGATCTAGATCTCCCTCTGCAGAGTCTAATCACTCAGGACAGTCTGTAGGGACCTCTGTATCTAGCAAGAGGGACCACTCTTATGACAGGGAGTGCCAATTTCTTTAACTTGAGAAAGCAAGGCTTAGGCTCAGGCAAGAGCAATTGGCCCTGGATAAAAAGTCCCTAGAAGTCCAGAGAGCTAGCAAAAAGTTGGGACTAGAGTCCCATGGTGGCAGCAACAGTGTCCCTAGAGTTAAGGAACATTCCTTTGATAATAGGAACCTGAGCAAGATTGTCCCTCCCTACCATGTTGGGGATGACATCCATAAATAGATAATTGCTTTAGAGAGGGCCTGTAGAGTTCAGAGGGTCCCTCAAGAGCAGTGGGCAGCTTTCTTGTGGCTCTCCTTTTCTGACAAAGGTAGAGATAAGCTCCTCACTGTTAGAAAAGAGGATGCTGACAACTACTCAATCTTGAAGAGTGCTCTCATTGATGGGTTTGGCTTAACCACTGAACAGTATAGGATTAAGTTCAGAGACACCCAGAAGACACAGACTCAGGATTGGGTAGACTTTGTGGGTAGTGCCATTAAGGCTCTGGAAGGCCGGTTGCTTGGCAGCAAAGTGAATGATTTCAAGGGATTGTACAATTTGATTATGAGGGAGCAGATCCCTAATAATTGCCAAAATCAGTTATTGCATCAATACCTGGTTGACTCTGATCGGACTTCTCCCCAAGAATTGGGAAAGAAAGCAGATAAGTGGGTCAGAACCAGGGTGAAGCAGAAAACCCAGAACAATGGTGGTGACCAAAAGAATAAGGATTCTAAAACTCCAGATGAGGGTGGGGAGAAGGGTAAAGATCAAAAGTCTTCATCAGGACCCCAAAAACCTGGATCTTGGGGGGAGCCACAATCTAACAAAGGTAAAGGCAAAAAGAAACCTTGGTGTTATCTCTGTAAACAGAAGACACATTGGACAAGAGATGCTGACTGTCCAAAAGCCAAGGACAATCCTCCTACCACCACTGACCCTAAGGCAACTGCCCCCCTAGCACTAGTACAGGTGGTGGTACAGGGAACAAGGGATTAGTAGGGTTAACCTTGGGCTCTGAGATGGGTTCTGGCCTAGTCAGGACTCCAGCTCAGGCTGTGCTTGTCTGTGATGGTGGCATGGATCTTGCCACCTTATTTGTCAGTCCCAGTAACCTGGGCAAATACACACAGCAGCCTTTGATTAATGGTAAGGAGGCCATGGCATACAGGGACACAGGTGCAAGTGTCACTGTGGTGACAGAGAATCTTGTGGGCCCTGACCAAATCATACTTGGAGAAATGTACCAAGTGACCAATGCTAACAATGTCAGGATTGATCATTCCTTGGCAGTTGTTAATTTCAGCTGGGGAGGGGTAACGGGCCCTAAGAAAGTTGTGGTTAGCTCAGACCTTACAGTGGAGTGTTTGTTGTGCAATGATTTGGAAACTTCAGCCTGGGCTGAGGTAGAGTTAAGGACTCATGCAGCAATGCTGGGCATCACTGCAGATGTGTTTGCTGTGACCAGGTCACAGGCCAAACTGGCTAACACTGAACAGGCCCTGGATCCTGGAACAATGGACCAAAGGCCTTCCAAGAGAAGGAGCAGGAGGGGCAAGGCTGTGTCTCCCCCCCAGACTAAGTGTGAGGATCAATCTCTTGAGGGAGATGATCTCAGTCCCTGTGTAGGAACTGTCTCAGAGGAACTAGATCCTGATCAGGTTGAGTTCTTGGGGACAGGGGGCCCTTCCAGGGCGGACTTGAGTCTGGAGCAGAAAACCTGCCCCTCTTTTGAACCCCTCCGACAGCAAGCTGCTGCTGAGGCTGCTGGGAGTGTCAGTGGATCCCACAGGATCTATTGGGATGAGGGACTCCTGTACTCAGAGGGTAGAGACCCCAAGCCTGGTGCCACCAGGAGGCTGGTCATACCTCTGAAATTTAGGGGCTTACTACTCACCTTGGCACATGATATTCCCTTAGCAGGACACTTAGGCCAAAGTAAGACTTGGGACAGGCTTGTCTCTCACTTTCACTAGCCTCACATGTCAGAGGACACTAAGGAGTTTTGTCGCTCCTGTATCACCTGTCAAGCCAGTGGTAAGTCAGGTGGTACCACAAAGGCCCCCCTCATACCAATCCCTGTGGTGGGGGTTCCCTTTGAGAGGGTTGGGATTGATATCATTGGTCCCATGAACCCTCCTACAGCATCTGGACACAGTTATATACTAGTGGTGGTGGACCATGCCACTAGGTATCCAGAGGCCATACCCCTTAGAACCACCACAGCCCCTGTGGTGGCCAGGGCCCTCCTGGGAATCTTTTCCAGAGTGGGGTTCCCTAAGGAGGTCTTAACTGACAGAGGTACCAACTTCATGTCAAGTTACATTACTGCAATGTGGAAGGAGTGTTGAGTGAACTACAAATTCACCACACCGTATCACCCACAATGCAATGGGTTAGTTGAAAGGTTCAACAACACCCTCAAGGCATGATCATGGGCCTCCCAGAAAAGCTTAGGCGAAAATGGGAAGTCCTGTTGCCCTGCCTTCTCTTTGCCTACAGAGAGGTCCCACAGAAGGGGGTCGGCTACAGCCCTTTTGAACTTCTGTTTGGGGATCCAGTGAGGGGTCCCTTGTGTTTGGTGAAGGAAGGATGGGAGTTACCTCTCAAACCTCCTAAGCAAGACATAGTGGACTATGTCCTTGGTCTCCGCTCCAGGATGGCTGAGTACATGAAGAAGGCCAGTAAAAACCTCGAGGCCAGTCAAGAATTGCAAAAAGCTTAGCATGACCAAAAAGCTGTCCTGACTGTTTATCAGCCAGGGCAGAAGGTTTGGGTGCTGGAGTCTGTGGCCCCAGCAGCTCTCCAAGACAAATGGAGTGGACCCCATACCATTCTTGAGCAGAAGGGAGAGGTCACCTACCTGGTGGACCTTGGTGCTCCCAGGAGCTCCCACAGGGTGCTCCATGTAAACAGGTTCAAGCCATATATTGACAGGGCTGACATGGGCTTGCTCATGGCTACTGATGAGGGACAGGAGGAAGAGAGTGACCCACTCCCCGACCTCCTCTCAAAGAACCCTGATGATGGATCAGTTGATGGTGTAGTCTTGGCAGATAGCCTTACTGGTCAACAGCAGATTGATTGTAGCAAAGTCCTCAATCAATACAGGCATTTGTTTTCTCTGACACCCAGTCAAACCACCTTGTGTATCCATGAAGTGGACAGAGGTGAGAGTCTACCTGTCAAGAATAAAATCTACAGGCAGCCTGACCATGTCAGATATTGCATCAGCACAGAGGTCCAAAAGATGCTGGAACTGGGAGTGATTGAGCCCTCAGATAGCCCTTGGGCTAGCCCAGTAATCCTAGTACCTAAACCTCACACCCAGGGTAGTAAGAGAGAATGAGGTTTTGTGTGGACTACAGGGGACTCAATGCAGTCACTAGGACTGATGCTCACCCAATTCCTAGGGTAGATGAACTTATTGATACTCTGGCCTCAGCCAAGTATCTAAGTACATTTGACCTAACTGCTGGTTATTGGCAAATCAGACTAGCTGAGGATGCCAAACCAAAACAGCATTCTCAACCCCTAGTGGGCATTATCAATTTATTGTAATGCCCTTTGGTCTGAAGAATGCACCGGCCACATTCCAAAGGCTGGTGAACAAAGTCCTTACAGGCCTGGAAGCCTATAGTGCAGCATATCTTGATGATATAGCTGTCTTTAGCTCCACCTGGGAGGATCACCTGGTCCACCTGAAGAATGTTTTGGAAGCTCTGCAGAAAGCAGGCCTCACTATCAAGGCTACTAAGTGCCAGATAGGGCAGAGCAAGGTTGTGTACCTGGGCCACCGTGTGGGTGGAGGCCAAGTTCAACCATTACAGAGCAAAATCCAGACCATCATGGTCTGGGTTGCTCCAACTACCCAGACTCAGGTCAGACCTTCCTTGGGCCTGACTGGGTACTACAGAAGATTTGTGAAAGGATATGGGTCTATAGTGACTCCCTTGAATGATCTTACATCAAAAAGAATGCCCAAGAAGGTTCAGTGGATAGTTAGCTGTCAGAAGGCATTTGATGATCTCAAGCAGGCCATGTGCACTGCTCCCATTCTGCAGAGTCCTGACTACTCCAAGCAATTTATTGTCCAAACAGATGCATCTGAGTTGGGTGTAGGGGCTGTGTTGTCACAACTTAATGCAGAGAGTCAGGATCAACCAGTAGCTTTTATCAGTAGAAGGGTGACCCCCAGAGAGAAACGTTGGTCAGCTATAGAGAGGGAAGCCTTTGCTGTGGTCTGGGCCCTGAAGAAGCTGAGGTCATACCTGTTTGGCACTCACTTCATTGTTCAGACAGACCATAAGCCCCTCCTTTGGCTAAAACAGATGAAGGGTGAAAACCCCAAACTTTAGAGGTGGTCCATTTCCCTACAGGGGATGGACTATACAGTGGAACATAGGCCTGGGAGTAACCATGCCAATGCAGATGGACTCTCCAGATATTTCCACTTTGAAAATTAAGACTCAACTGGGCAAGGTTAGTCTCATCTACTTACGTTTGGGGGAGGGGGTGTAGGAAAGTAGGATCTGCTTCTTATGGTTACCCCCACTTTTTGCTTCATGTGATACTGTTTTTGACTAGTCCGACTGGGATCCTGCTAATCAGGACCTGTAATGATCCCCCGTGGTGCAGTGTGTATGCAGGTAGGTAAGGTGCGACTGAGACTACCTGGCACAGCATGCATCAGTACCACCAGCCGTGTCTTACCCTGGAGGTTGGGACTGCGTTTATAAGTCCTTCCTCCAGGGGAACCGGCGCTTGTCAACTTTAAAACATTTTAAGTTTGTTTCCGCTGGGGACGTGGACGAAGCTGTCTTCTGCGTCGCCCAGGAATCACCACGGAAAAAAGAGGCTGAGGACACTTTCCCGAACTCCGGAGGACCCATCGCCAGTCATTGACGAAGCCCTCATTCTACTCCATAGACGCCACTGAGAGTTCTCGACATTTCCTGCATTCAGGGACACCGCGTTACGAGTGCGGTAAGACCCCCTGGGACTCCCGTGACTTTTGTTCATTCACGCTCCGAGGCAGGAGCATCTTGCTAGTTCACCATAGCAGCGGACTGCCAATTCCTAGTTCTGCGTATTTCCAATCCCTGCTTGGTTGGTACCCGATCTACTGAAAGCTCTCTTTCTGACCAGCAGCTGCCTCTAACAAGGATACTTTGTATTGTTTTTCTTTTATTCTTTTATTACTATTCTGGACAGAGTTATCACATGTGCAGGAGCACTGCTAATATACAATACTGCAATTTCGGTGTTTTCCTGACTCCCCATTCGATTCCAGCAGGGTGTGAGACGTATCACACTAGCCCGTTGGCATTCTGGGGGATAACTGTGGTCTTGCTAGCGCGCACTCTCAAGGAGAGAGTGATTTCCGCGCATGCCTTGTTGTTTAGACGCCTGCATGGTGGTACATCTCAACCTATCTGGCCAACCTCTAGCACAGTGACGTGTATGAGTCCCATGTAAGTGTTTGACACGTGTGGGGTAGCTAGTGACCATTTCTCTGTC
Source organism: Calotriton arnoldi (assembly GCA_963921515.1). NCBI lineage: Eukaryota > Metazoa > Chordata > Amphibia > Caudata > Salamandridae > Calotriton > Calotriton arnoldi. The sequence continues at coordinate 33,739 of CAWUFW010001269.1, read as the reverse complement.
ACATAGCGGTTGTGCATGTTGGTTACTGAAAGTAATTACTGTCCTTTTTCTCGCACACAGTGTATCGCATCCACTACTGGGACTCTTTCCGGAGGAGGTCTCCTCTGTGTCTAACAAAGAACAAAGAGGCCTCAGGTGGAGGACTGCTGCCTTTTGGATTCCTATCCCCTTTATCCCCCTTTCCCCTGCGTACTGCTGTGCCGGGAAGAGCATTTTATGTCCCCTGGGGAGTAGTGCAAAGGGGACCTGGGAACAGTGCATCGCCCCTGCTGGATCTATTTCTGGAGGTTAGTACAATAACCACTCCTAGCTTGACAGGACCCCAGTCTATCTGCTTTCTCCTTAAACTGTCATGTACTTAGGTACACTCCAGATTGGATACTGGGGTACCCTTGTCAGTCCCTAGTATATGGTACCCATGTACTGAAGGAAGTGACCCGATTAGGGCCACCCGGGTCACTCTCGACCTCCTCTAGCCTTCCATTCAATGAAGAGTCGATGACGCAGTAGAGAACACAAGCAGCCTAGTTTATTCACAAAGTACACTGCAGTGGAGTCCAGTCTGACCAGCCTCCTATGATGGCTGACGAGGGACTGACTCTAGCAAACATACAGTTACATTATGTAGGTTGCGGAGCCCACAAAGACCCACCTACTATGGAAAAATACTGGTAGCTGTCGTAATACAATGGGGGTACAGAGCACAAGTTTCGATTCCGCAGACTGGCACAAGCTATCTACTACCCAAGGTCGTCTGGCTTATCCTCCCAACTAGGCAGGTGGAAGAAGGCCTTCATGTAATAGAAAAGGCATGCGTTAATGAGCAAGATTCAACATTGAAGAAACGAAACTTAGCAAGAGCCATTTCTCGTAAATGATCAAGTAACAGTTTCGATTATAATACAAAATGGCGTCTTCGAAAACTAAAATGGTGGCACAGATGTCAACATAACTAACATAATGTCTGCACATTCTGATTACGTATGCACACAGAGAGAATATATAATGAATTAGCTACATAAATGCTAACATAGCATCGAATAAAATGTGAGTAATATGATACTAATGCATTTCAATTTTAACAGACCCTCCTTTTAGCATTTATAAGCTAATACGGACATCTTTATTCGTGCTATCAGGTAAGGGTCTTTACAATTCTAAGAGTAGAGAAAATATATATAAAAAAAACAGGTAATAATACGTCAAATACGGATGTATACTCGTATATATACATAGGCAAACATATGGAAGGAAATAACACTATTCATTATTAACACAAGGAACATCAGGAACAGAACCTGCAAGAGAAGTGGTTGAACCAAAAACACCTTTGTCCAATTGCATGATAGTATCAAGCTCCTGTTGGAGCATTATCTTCGCATTAGTGTCATGAATTGAAATTCTTTTGGGAGACAGATAAGTAGCACAGTATGAGCAGCATAAGGGAAGACACTGAATCAAAACACAGCAACAGTATTAAAAGGACTATGAATATATCACCTTTTCTAGAATCCAACCCCAACCACCAAATAATGACCAGCTCCAGTTGCCACTCTCCGTTCCTCGAACATTTTCCACAATGTCTAAAATATGTTGAGTGATATTTCTCTCCATATTCGTGATCCGACTACACACTGCTCTCCTATTACTGCACATGCACCACCATTCTTAGCTAAAATAAAGTCAACTGCATATCTCGTTTGTTCGGAGTATATGCGCATACTTTCCAACTGACTGGTGATGTCCCATAAAACTGCCACTGTAGAATTAGATAAAATTTGCAACTTACACCCAAAGTACTCTCTAGTTCATTCACCCCTGGCCATGGCGGTACCACCAAATGTAATAATAGAGGAAAGGATATATCCAAAAGTAATACCATTGCTATAATTATTAACTTCCAAATCGGTAACGCCCTCACAAAATTCCTTGGTCAATGTTCTTTTTACCCATCTTATATTTGGCTTAATGTACTTGCAAGGCACCCCAAGAGGTAACACCATCCCCAAGGCCACATCCTCTGTAACATTGTACATAATAGAATACGTACCATTTGATAAAAAATAAAAACCTGGATGTGCATAGAGTGGACCTTGATAATCTAATGGAGCATATCTAGTATTCATTCCCTTCATACTGGGATCATCCTTTCTCCCTAAACGCATTACATTTTTGTACACTACTTCTCCAGAACAACTGAGATACAAATAAGCATCAGTACTGTTTATTATAGGGCAACACGCAGGGTAAATACCTGACTCTTGAGTGACAGTCAGATCTTGGTAGTGCCAACCTGTCAGGGTGATATTTCTTTTACCAAGGTACAAATCACCACAATACATTTCGGGCATGCACCCTGGGTACCCTGTCCCCCTCGGCTTTCTATAGTATAGGCAAGGTCCAGGATATCCCAGGCCGAATTCACCTTTTGCTTCTACAAAATGGGCAGGACGAACATATGTATAATTTACCAATGATAATGGATAAGTGGTCCATAAACTTGTAAAAGAATCAGTTGAGTAACAAGCTGTGTTATCTCCAAAGAATTTCCGGTGTGTGTCTAAGAAAACATTGCTATGCATAGTTCTTTTACTACGATCTGAGGAAACTGTCTGATAGAAAACACATGACAAGGGTACTCCAGAAGAACACTCCAATACCCAGAACAGCCCCCCTCCCACTAGGAAAAACAACAATATAACTATTGCCCAAAACATTTTCTTTCTGAGAAACCATTCAAAACTGATCTGTCCCGGTCACAGGGCAACAAAAAACTGTTCATCTTCTACACGGGGACGACCAAAAAGATACATGTATAGAGCTACAAATGAAAACACCAGAGAAAGAGACGTCATATAATGGAACCAACGGTGGAAAGGACACAAAAAAAGGAAAAAGAAAAGAAAACGGTGAGAAGATCAGGGTCCGTTACAAGCCTCCCTGGCAGGCTTCTATTGTTCAATCCTCGATGGTGCTATTGAGCACTGTACGGTGGAGCCACACTGTTGCAGCTCATCAGCAAATGTTCACGATCCTCAGGATAGGGCACTCTCCCTCCTGGGAAAATACCCTCAACTTATCCTGTCCTGCGCCACAGGCAGTGCACCAGTTTTCTGATCCCTAGTCTAACAGGAAAAAGCAGAAACAAGGGGGCATTTTACTAATCTTATCCACAAAGTCCATCCCTGCTACACTCACTTCTCTTTTGGTGCACTATCCTTCCATCGAGGACGCAAATGGTCCCTTTCTACTCCAGGTACTGTCTCATCGCGGAGAAGGATCTGAAATTCTGGGGGTGTGGGAGAGCGAGGCTCAGGGGTTGGTCAGGTGAAAAGGAAGCCTGGGCAGCCTTAATTTCCGGGGGAACTGCCTCGTTCAGAATCGCCTCACTCTCTTCCTCTGTCTGCGCCCAAGTCAGCCGGGCATCAGAAAAAGGAACAAAACGTGGAACCTTCTCCGTCTCGTGGTCCCCTATTCCCTCTTGTACCCACCGGTCATAGGGGAGGGGGAGCTGCACTCGCCGGCAATGCGAGGTATTTATCCAATGCTTCCGGCCGTCCACTCTCACTGCCGTCCTTGTCGTGATGAGGACCAAATATGGTCCTTTCCACCTGGGCTCCAAACTGTCTCTTCTCTGGAAGTTTTTCACAAGAATGTAGTCTCCAGGCTGTATGGTATGCCCGGGCCCCTCTGGTGCTGGAGGCAAAGCTTCATGTATCTGTTGGTGAATAGAATGCAAACTTTTAGTGAGATCATATAAATAATCGACTAACAGAGGATAATCAATTTCAGAAAATCTTTTCGGTCTAGTGATGCCCCACACATTTGCAGGACGGACAAAGACCACTTTGTATGGCGATAATCCAGTTCTAGAATGGGCTGTCATTTTGGTGGACAATAGAGCAAGGGGTAATGCATCTGGCCATTGTAGCCCAGTACTTTCCTTAATCTTAGCCAATTTTAGCTTGAGAGTACCATTGTACTTCTCAACTAAGCCTGCTGACTGAGGATGATTTGCTGCAAGGAATTTTTGCTTGATGTGCAGACCCTCGCATTCCAATTGAATCAATTTGGCATTGAAGTGGCTTCCATTGTCACTCCAAATCAAACGGGGCAAACCGCAGCGCAGGAAGAACTCCTTTATAAGAGCTTTCGCCATCGCCATGGCTGTGTTCTCTTTTGTTGGGTAAGCCTCAATCCATTTGCTAAATGCACAAACCACCACTAACACATATTTCAAATTATTAACTCGCTGCATCTCTATGTAATCCATCTGGAGTACCTCGAAAGGGAGAGAAGGTGGTGCAAAATTACCAGAAGGTGTAGGGGTACCTTTTCCAGGATTGTGCTTCATACAAATCATGCAATGTGTCACTAAGTGCACAGCAACATTTGAGATATTATCATTTTGCCACACAGGATCCAATAACCTACATATTCCCTTAGCGCTAATATGAGCTGGACCATGTGCCATTGTAACTACAGGGAAAACATATGCATCAGGTAACATCCATCTCTGCTTCTCACTTTTATCAGTCCAGCACCCTTCTTCATCTAAACGCCCTGTACTCTCCTGCCACACTGCCAACTCCTCAACTATCGCCTCAGACTGTATTTCCCTGACACTGTTCAGTGTATTTTCAAACATGGTTACATCTGGTACCCATCTAGCAGGTTCTGCCAGAAACATTTTCGTCATTTTTGATCTGGCTGTCTATTTTGCTGTTTGATCTGCAAAGGCATTTCCTTTCCCTACATCGTCAGTGATTGCTTTATGGGCACTACACTTCACTATTGCCAATCGTTTGGGAAGGGTCAAAGCTGTCAAAAGTCTTTCTATCAGCGAACATTCTGGATCTTGGTTCCTTGTGAAGTCAAGAATCCTCTCTCTGCCCAGAGGTGTCCAAAATTATGGGCCACCTCGAAAGCATACTGGCTGTCAGTGTAGATATTGACAGTCAGTCCTTCACTTAATTCACATGCTCGCAAAAGAGCTATCAACTCCGCAGCTTGAGCAGATTGGTAGGGAATGCGTAAGGTCTCAACTACAGTGTGCAGCGTGGTAATAGCATACGCCACTGTAGTGGTGCCATCTGACAATTTGAAACAAGAACCATCGACATATAGTTCCCCTTGCGGGTCAGATAAAGGAACATCAGTCAAGTCTACCCGTCTACCCATCCCTTCGTCTCCTCCTCTGTGCGAAATAAACAATCATGGACATCTTGGTCCTTTTCTTCCGAAGGGAGGGGTAGTAACGTGGTTGGGTTCAGAATGGCACATCTTTTGATAGTAATATGGGGTGCAAATAAAGTCAATTCATAACCAGTCAGACGAGCACTGGTGAGGTGCTGCCTCTTTGTCTTGTTTAAAAGTACATCCACAGCATGAGGTACCATTACTGTGAGGTCATGATTGAGGACGAGCCCTGCCGACTGTCGTATAGAGACCACCGCAACCGCCGCGGCTCTTAAACAACTCGGGAGGGCTCTGGCGACAGGGTCAAGCGTAGCAGAAAAATAAGCACACAGTCTCTGCTTACCTCCAAAGGCTTGTGTTAACACCCAAAGCGCACACCCAGCCGTTTCGTGTACGTACAACACGAAAGGCTTCTTATAATCAGGCATACCAAGCACAGGTGCAGAGCAAAGCGCAACTTTTAATTGCTCAAAAGCATGCTGAAATTCATGCGGCCAAGGCAAAGGTTCATGCACATCTTTAGTTGTTAGGTGAAGCAGGGGCTGCATTAATAAAGAATAAGTGGGAATCCAGTGTCGACAATACGAGGTGATGCCTATGAAAGCACGCACATCCCTCTGTGTCACAGGGACAGGCATCTTAACAATGGCATCAACTCGTTCAGGTGTTAGCCTCCGACCCTCCTTCGACAGCAGATGACCTAAATAGGTGACCTGCTGTTGACAATATTGGAATTTAGAAAGGGACACTTTATGTCCTTTGTTCGCCAAATGCTTTAACAATCGTACCGTGGCATCCCGACAACCCTCTTCAGTATCGAAGGCTATCAAAATGTCATCCACGTACTGCAATAATACATTACCTGAGGGAAGAGAGAGAGAGTCCAATTGACTTTTCAAAGCTTGACTATAAATACTGGGACTTTCTGTATACCCCTGAGGAGCTCAACAGAATTGGAAACTTCTACCAGCCAAAGCGAATCCAAACACATACCTACTGTCTGGATGGATAGGAATACTAAAAAAAGCATTTTTCAAATCAATCACAGAAAAGAACTTGGCTCTGGAAGGAATCATTGTCAAGAGAACAGTAATATCTGGTACCACCGGGAACTGAGGAACTACAATCTTATTAATTTCCCGGAGATCAATCACAAAACAATACACATCAGGATGTGCATCAGGGGAATCCAAGGGTGCCTTCTTAAGAATAGGAAGAATGGAGCTATTGCATACATTCGCTACTGTCTCCTCAACCACCCCTGATTTGATCAGGTCCTGTATAATCTGCATCAAAGCCTGTTCCCCAGCTTGTGATATTTTGTACTGGGGAATACGAGGGAGCACATAATTCTCCTTGACCTTTATGGTAACTGGTGGTATCTGTAACAACCCCACATCCGTATCCCCTGTCGCCCAAAATGAGGACGGCACATCCTTGAATTCAACAGGAAGCAGGGCATCCTTTGCCAGACACTGTTTTGCACTAACCACATTAGGTCCAATAGTCATGTAAACACCATCCAGGAAACATGAAATTGTAGCATGTAACTTTTTCAATAAATCCAATCCTAATAAATTTTCCCCACAATTCGCCGTTAACAAAAATGGAGAATCCACAGTAAAAGGACCAACAGTCAAAGCAAGAGGTTTGGAAATGGGGCTCACAACCGGTACGCCTGAAAAACCTACCGAAACATTATTACGGCCAGACAGGGCTGCCCGTGGACCAGCGAATGAGAAACAGAGCTATTCATTGCACCTGTATCCACCAGAAATTTCTGTGCCGAACCATGCAAATCTGCTGTGACATAAGGACCACGCTGATCTACAGGAATTTGAACTGGTCCCTTTCCCTGTCTGTCCTAACCATAGGACATCCCTGCAGCGTCACCCATATCATAATCATCGTGATAGTACTGCCTTCCCCGGGGGTCATCAAAATAGTTCTGATCAGAACGACCCCCTGAGGATGCACCTGCTTGAACCTCATCCCGATCAACCTCATAACGGCCCCTTCCTCGCGAACCTCGCCCGCCAGGAACTGCAAGTTTTTGTAATAAATCAGGGCACTCACTTCGCCAATGTCCCTTCTTTTTACAATACGCACACTGATTCGGCTCTAGGGGTGCACCACCTCTACCAGCACCCCGTGACCTTTGAGCCGGACCAGTGCCCCTTCCCCTTCCGGACCCTCTCGCAACTTGCTGCAGCAACACCCTCGTTTTCAAATCCTTACTTTTCTTGTCTACCTTATCCTTTTCCTCATTTTCTCGATGCTCATAGTACTGAGCCATACTCAATATCACCGAAGGGGAGGAGGTAGTCCAAGTGCTCTCTGAAGCCTGCAACCGAGCTGCAATCTCCGGAAGCAAATTTGTGACAAACCTGTTAAAAAACAAACGAACACCACCTTCAACTGACAAATCCTGTCCACTGAAATCCAAGAAAACCCCTTCAAACCTAATAAAAAAATCAGACACTCTCTCCTCTTTCTTCTGACGACATGCCGTCAGCTTATCCCAATCTACCCGTCTGGGTGGGATAAGAGAATGCATATAAGTGATGATACGACTCGGCAAAGCCAGGATCTCAGCTCTAGGTTTCACACCGGGCTTTCGCTCCTTATCCCATGCCTTAATCTCATCCCAAGAGCCACCCAATTCCACCCTGTGATCCTGCGTATGCACCTGCCTCCATATGTCCACCGGCACCAACAGCCCAAAAATCATCTCTATATCTGCTAGGGTCATAACTGACGAGGAGGCAGCCTCTGTTAACTCTTTATAATACGCCGTAGGGTTTTTTCTTGGATCCGGTAACTGACTTTTAAGAGCCAATACCTCACTTGTCTTCCACAGGATATAAACCCACTGTTCCTGAAAATGAGCCGCCACCCGCTGTTGGACCACCTCATTTCTTTGGTTCCGCTGCTCTGGGATCTCGGGATGAAAAATAGGGTGTACCTCACTCATCAGAAATTGGGACACACTAGTCGGAGTACGATGATGTAATCTTTCTTGATAACTGAGTAGCGTCCCAACATTGCCAAGAACTTCTACAGGGGCCATACCAGCTGAATATACACGATCTCGAATGTCATAAATAATTTGAGGGGCTGTGCCTCCAATACACTGTTCCCACAAACCAATCAATGTAGCCAACATATGCTGGAGGGCATGCTGCTGTACAAACGGATCAAAATCTTTCATCACACTCCATATATCTTCCACATTATAAATCGGACTCCGGGCCCACTGTGCTGCATGATTTGCAAGCATCCTTTTCTCCTCTTCACCTACATTAGATCGAGTCAATACCTGCTCCATTCGCTCCCGTACTGCGGCCCAATTCCCTCCATCCGACCCTCACACTGGTGTCTCAACACTACACAACACTGCAGATGAAAGGCTTGGGGAAGACACAAGGGATACAGACGTAGGGGACAGTGTCAACAATGACTGTGTGGTAGGAGTAAGAGAAGGAGGAGAAACAGAAGCAGAAATAGCAGATACTGTAGGGGTGCCCCAGTCACCACACTCGCAGGTTGCGAAACCGGAGAGGAGACAGATAGGGCTGGAGCCGAGGCTGCTGAGTCCACAGGAAGACCAGAAGAAAGCAGAGAAGCAACGGAAGACTAAGACGATGGAACAACAGGATATATTCTCTGCGGGGCATAGGGAGGTGGGGGACGAGTTTCCAACAGATCCTCCACAAAAGGATCCTCATCCTCTCGAACTACATAAGACTTATTACATTGTAATCGAAACTTCCTATCGGCACACTCAATACCTTTCTCTGTTTGTTCTTTCTCATAAGCTACAGCTTTCTGCACCACTGTCTGCATTGCCTTCTTCCTAGACTCCTTGTCGGCCCGTATACGCCTCTGCTTAGCTTCCTTCTGCTGTACCTGCAAAGTATCAAACATTGACTGTCTACTTCTTCTAGCAAATAATTTGTCCTGCAAATAATTCAATTTTTGTTCATCAAAAGTACCGTCCAGTGGCCACTGAAGCTCAGCATTGTCCCTCGTATATTTGTGCCACAATGTACGAAACATAATAGGGCCAATACCGTGCTTCACATACATCTCAAAACTTGGAGTGCCTTCTGGAGGCGCAGGCTGCAGTTCCTCCAATCAATGCTCAGCAGAGCAACAGCGATACCCCAAGCACCACATTTTACTCCAACAAGACATCTTAGCATCAGACACATTCACAATCCACCCAATCAACACACGCACACGCAATAAAAACACACACACACAAAAGAGCTCTCAAAAGCAGTCCGTAAACTGCACCAAGACAAGTCAGTCCTCAGACTGCACCAAGACAAGATAGGCTCTAGCCCCAGGCCTTTTCAAAACTAAACCAAATTCAATTAGTGGCCCGGCGGAACGTTCACAAACGCTCCGTATCACAAGGGTCCACAGACCCACCAAGTTAATCAAGACGGCGCCGCTCTTACCAGAGATCACAATGAACTCACCTGGTGCACACAGGTCAAACAAGATTATTCTCCACTGCCGACTCTTCAGACCAAACGGTCAGATCCAAAGGTATCCCCTTTTCAGGACCCCAGCCGAGATGACCACTAGACGAAGAACCGCCCAATCAGACAGGCAGGGCAGCCACGAGAACCAGGCTCTATCATATGGGGATCCCCGATCCGCCCATCCGACTGGACGCAACTCCGACCCCACAGCCCGACTACGGGCGGGATGGGCCACCTGGTGGAGTCCCTGTTCGGGCGCCAACTGAAGGAAGTGACCCGATTAGGGCCACCCGGGTCACTCTCGACCTCCTCTAGCCTTCCATTCAATGAAGAGTCGATGACGCAATAGAGAACACAAGCATACTAGTTTATTCACAAAGTACACTGCAGTGGAGTCCAGTCTGACCAGCCTCCTATGATGGCTGACGAGGGACTGACTCTAGCAAACATACAGTTACATTATGTAGGTTGCGGAGCCCACAAAGACCCGCCTACTATGGAAAAATACTGGTAGCTGTCGTAATACAATGGGGGTACAGAGCACAAGTTTCGATTCCGCAGCCTGGCACAAGCTAACTACTACCCAAGGCTGTCTGGCTTATCCTCCCTACTAGACAGGTGGGAGAAGGCCTTCATGTAATAGAAAAGGCATGCGTTAATGAGCAAGATTCGACATTGAAGAAACAAAACTTAGCAAGAGCCATTTCTCGTAAATGATCAAGTAACAGTTTCGATTATAATACAAAATGGCGTCTTTGAAAACTAAAATGGTGGCACAGATGTCAACACAACTAACATAATGTCTGCACTTTCTGATTACGTACGCACACAGAGAGAATATATAATGAATTAGCTACATAAATGCTAACATAGCATCGAATAAAATGCGAGTAATATGGTACTAATGCATTTCAATTCTAACAGTACCCAGGGCATAGGTACCCCAGAGGCCTCACATGGGCTGAAGCATGTATTATGCCACCCATGAGAGGTCATGCAAAATGGAACTACAGGTCTGCCACTACAGCCTGTGTAAGATGGTGCATGCACCACTTACTTTAGATGTAGGTTTACTATATCTAAGGGTCATTGCACTTAAAACCTATAAGTCACCCCTATAGCAGGCCTTAACAATCCTGAAGGCAGGGTGCTTGGTTGTAAGTGAGAGGATGCCACTGCATGAGCAGGACACCCCTGCAGCCTATGGAGTCTATTCTCCTGGGTTGTCAGTGCATCAGCCATTTACGACATATAGAGTGGCATTATGCGACTGCGTGATGACCAACTCTAAAATGGCTGAAAGTAACCCTATCATGTTTGGTGTCAAACATTACGTAATCACACCCCCACACCGGTAACCGGTGTGGGTGTGGGAGGTATGATTCCATTCCTCAGAAACGAGCTTTGTGAGGTCCCTGGTGTTCCCGGTACCAGCCTTCCAGTCCCAGACAGTACAAAATGATTGCTGCTGACCAGAGACACATTTCTGCCCTCCTGCTGCTGAGCCAAGCTCGAGCAGGAGAAGGCAGAACAATAGGCATCTTGTCACAGGGAGGTGTGACCACCTCTCAGGCAGGATTTAGAGTATTAGGCCTGGGTGGGAGCGCTTGCCAGCGACCGAAGGTCTGCATGAGGGGCACTTTTGGTGTCCCTGTGCATAGTCCAGTTCAAACCAGTCCTGAGAGCCATTGGCTCCTGCTCTGGCGCGAAACTGGACAAAGGACATGGGAATAACCTCCCCTAACGGTCACTCCTGGGCTACCGCAAGTTACCCTGTCAGTACTAGGAGCCATAATTATTATTTCCGATTGGGAAACGATTATATCTGATTCCGCAGAGAAATTACGCAAATCAATGTGTTGTATAGCTTTCTCAGCCAAGCGATTCGCTCCTTTTAAACCAAAGCCCAATTGCGAGATAGGAGTGTTACCTTGTATCGTCGCAGCATTTTCCAAGCCGTCGCTCTGGTCTGCAGAGGGGACTGAAACATTGTCTTGATCCGTCTGCATCGCCTCCATCAAAGCCGCCGCCATAGTCTGTTCCAAGGGGGGAGCGGCACACATCTGAATAATGCCTGCCGCCTTACCGGTCTGAAAAAGTTTGAGAACAGGTTTTCCCAGCTGAGAAGCTCCTTCTCCATCGATAGCAGCACAACGCCCAGCCGTCTCGGTAAGTTTGTTTCCTTTGTTTTCAAGCGGAGCCGCGGGTGCAGTGGCGGGAGTACGCTGATTTCGGCCCTGCGGTGGAGCCATACTCATCCACGGATATTGTAAGCTTTGCGGTCTCCGTATGTGTATCGGAAGGCAGCCACTGTATGAGTCTCGACGTGCCGTGTTCGAGACCCACCGCACAGCCCTATAAAGTCGAAAAGGGCGCTAGGCAGTAATTAACATCTATTTCTCTCCCAAGAAATTTCTCACGCAGTATAATCAAATGCTCCTTAGTAACATCAGCGGAAGCAGCTGAGGTTGCAAACTCTCAACGGCGGTATCAAACCCCCATCTTCCTTCCCCCACCTGCACAAAGTTTTCATCTGTTATAAAGATGATGAATATCAATCAAACAGCGGCTATTTCACTGCACGGGAAAAATGGTGTTAGTGGAGCTGCCAATGGAGCTGAGGGTGATAATGAAGTTGAAGGTGGCAATAATATAAGCAGAGAGGATTTTGTGAACGCAGCAGATGGGGAAGATTGCTGTATAGCAATGCCGGTATCAGATTTTCAGGCTCCTGATCAGGACACTGACTTGATAGAATATGATATCGTTAATAAGGATTCGTCAATTGTTTCCCCTTCTATATCGCCCCCGTTACAATAGATATTATGGGTGCTGCAAGCAGTCCAACTAGCAATATCAGAACAGACTGTGCTCAGAAACATAAACAGATGGATGCAGGCAGTTGGCTTAATAAGGGGGCAAAACCGAAAAAGAAACAGAAGGCTAAAGAACAGTCTGCAACTCATTCCAATATGCTAAAACTATTAGAAACTGGTGGACGTACCAGTAAAGTTAGCCCTCTTCGAAAATGGGTCACTGCTATAGGGGACGTCAAAGCTATTATATCAAGGTTATCTGGCTCATCATCTAGCAGTGATTTGCAAACATTTGACATTGTAAGCCCTGGCCCTGCTGATCAAAGTAGTGTAGTTCCTGGTGATTCTTACTTGGGTGGTAGTAAAGAAGGTATTGGGGCAGAATTTTCTTCTGTGGCCTCAGATACCTATACAAAGGATGGAGAGCATAGGGCTGCTATTATTAAGGAGCCTTCGTTATCCATCATACTTCAAACGCTCTACGAACAAAGAACTGAGATGCAAAGTAACTTTAATCAAGCTAGAGCAGATAGTGGCTTGATACAACAGGGTTTGTCAGAGGTCTCAGCTAAGGTAGTCGGACTTACACAAGAAATAGTAGAGCTACAGCAGCGTTTGTCGAATACGGAAGATATTGCCGCAGCAACAGCAAAGACAACTGAAATACATGAAGGTCAGCTTCTATTTCTTAAAAACAAGATTGAAGATCTAGAAAATAGACAACGTAGGAACATTTACGGCTCTTCGGCATTCCTGAGAAAACAGAGGGTACTGACCCTCGGGCCTACATAGTCCAATTATTCCAGAAATCATTCCCAGATCTTTCTGATTGGGTTGGGACTCTCAGATTCAACGGGCCCACAGACTTCCTTTGTTTCTAAACCAAAATGCACGAGCCAGTAGACAACATCCTAGACCTATGATTGTTTATTTCGGAAACTTCTTGCTTAGACAAGCAGTTTTCTTTCGAGCCCGCCCAGGTATGGCTAATTCATATCCATTTTCTGTGCGGTCAGATCTCTGCAAAGAGACAACAGAGCGACGCTGGGCCTTACGTCAACTGACTGACCCTATGATAGCAGCTGGTGCGCAAGTATTTCTTCAGGAGCCAGCGAGACTTAAGGCTATACGTCAGGGACACACTTGGATTTTCCATACAACTGCTGAGGCCCAGCATATTCTTAATTCTTGGAAGCCTCTGGAGAAGGTGGCTTCCTAAGATTTGAACAGATATTCAGATGGATTTTGTGTATGGGATCTCATGGTTTGAATCTATTTATCTTTTTCTCCCCCACGAAAAAGGGGGGAATATGTGAATTATATAGATAAAGATCAAGCAGATATAGGAATAATATCATTTATGATTATGTTTGATAGCTCTTATGATTATATGATGATACATTTTGTGTACGGGGTCTTTTTCTTTTTTCCTCTCATTTTTTTTCTCTCATTTATGATTTAGGCTATGATGGGGTAATATTTAGCAGATAGCATCCGGGGGGTGCATAAGCTCTCTAGTGGCTGTTAGGTCCATCGACAGCCTGGTTGGGGTGATTCCTTCTCTAGGAAACAGGGTGGGGTGGGAGGGTTCCTCTCAGGGAGGGTTCTGGAGGGTTTAGGTGTGGCTTTGGGTTGTTTGGGTGGAGGGGGTTAAATTAAAAATATCGAAAGGAGTAAACAGAAGAATTATTTCCGATATGAGTTATGCCATTTATAGCAGCATATGTAGATTAGGATTTCATAAAGTCCGGGATGTAATGTTTTTTTTTTGCCCGTTTATAACCGATGATAAGGGAAATGGGCGGAGATATGGTTTGTGGCCCCTAGGTCTTCCTATGACCTATATACAAAATAAATGGGGCTAATAAAGTGCTTATGCTGGAACGTTGCTGGACTAAATTCTGCAAGTAAACGTCAGATGGTACGAGCAGAGCTCCAAAACTATAAACCTCATGTTGTTGCTCTGGTTGAAACACATTTAGCATGCAAAGACAGACAGTTATTAAAACAATTGGATTATAAGATAATTGCATGTGCTTCTCAAACGGTCTCTATTAGAGGGGTTGCTATTTTAATTGACAAACGGCTCGACTACACCTTGCTTAGAGCCTCTCATGATAACCGTGGCAGGTGGATAATCATACAGCTACTTATAGATGGTTATAAATTTGTACTATGTGCTCTTTATGGTCCAAACTTGGATGAGCCGCGTATTTTTGAGACCTTATCCCTAGATCTCTTTGATTGGCAGGGAGACTTAATTATCATGGGAGATTTCAATTGTACCATGAATTCATGCTTAGATTCAACTAATCCAGGCGCCTCGGTTAGAATGAGGAAAGTTAGGGCGGCCATTATGGAAATGGCTCGATTGCATGGTCTGAAAGATGTCTGACGGTCATTGCATCCTCTTCAACCTGGGTATACTTACTATAGTGCACCACACCGACAATATTCAAGAATTGATATGTTCTTGGTTAATAATGCTATCCTTAATATAGCTAAGTGTGAAGTGTGCCCCAAGATAGTCTCAGACCATAATCACTTATTGTTGGTGTAGCCGCGAGGGCTGCCGGGAGGGCTTAAGGGACCACAGGACGCCATAGTGTGCAGAACGTGATTTATTAGTGTTCTCAGAATGAACGAGGATTGTCAGGGTTGTGGGTATTATGTCCAAACAGAAGGTTACACAAAGATGTAGGAGATGGCTTCTCTCCGAAAGTCCTGGTTCTGGTCCGTCAGGGTTGAGATCCTCTGTGTCTCTCACTCTCTCTTTTGTATGCGGCGGGCAGGGGAGGAAAAGAAAGAAAACAGATCGGGGTCAATAACTGGCCTTGTGGCTTGTTTCTGGTCTATACTACCGTCACCAGTGCATACGTGCAGGAAGGGTTGTGCGGGATTTGGAATTCAAACTATCGTAACCCGATTGCCCTACCTCCCCGTACCTTCCCACCACCCCCATCAAAACGATCCCCTGAGGGGTACTCGCCTTATGCCACGGCCCGTCTCCAGGGCCGTGGCATCGGGACCCGGGGCGTCTTCTCCCTTCTTCAGCCCGCCGGGTATGGACGCAGTGTACAATAAACTCTTCTGACTCCGTCTCCTCTGCTCCTCTCCGCCTTCGCTGTCCTCCGCCTCTCTGCTTTGCTCCGCACGTTCCGTCCGTCTTCCTCCGATATTGCGCGCCATTTTCTCGTCTTCTGTGCCTTTTGTGCGTCTTCCTTCCGCCTTCGTCAGAGACTCCTCCCTCCTCACTTGGGCCGACACTAGACCGCTACTCGCTTCCGGTATGGATAGACTCGGCTCGTTCATCTCCCACTTCCGGTCCGCCCCGGCGCCGTCCTCCTTACAGTTGGTACTTGCGCTTAGCTCATCTACTAAATTAGCACGCCAATTTTCCTTTCCTCGTTATCTGCTGATGGATATAGAGTTTCAAGCTTTTATGAAGAACAGTATTAGTAATTTTCTTTTAGATAATGAAGGCTCTGCTTCTCTCTTCTCTATCTGGGACTCACTTAAGCTACTCAGCAATATATTTTTAGATTAAATTGTATCAAAAACTTGGCAAGCAAGGCTACTAGAGAAGGCATCCGACAATTAGAAATAGCACATGCGAATGAAATTAGAAGCGGTATTACCCAACAGACGGCAGCCTCAATATATTCACAAACATATCTACTTCGAATTGAAAAACGTGCTGCACTAGGACGGTCCCTAAAAGATAAGACAGCGGCTAGTTATAATAAAAATCGAGCTCTTCAATACTAGTACGGCGAACAAGTAGGTAAAGTGCTCGCACATCATCTTTCTAACAAAAGGGCGGAGCGAGAAATAAAGGGTATAAGAGGTGTTGGGGGGTTACTCTATACGCAGCCTGAAGAGATAGTAGAACAATTTTTTGGCTTTTATCAGTCATTATATAGTAACCCTAACGTGTTTGATAAAAGCAAATTTATTGACTATATAGATAAGTGTAAGTTTTGTGAAATTATTCATCGACTCTAAACAGAACAGGTACATTCTCTTAATTTAGATATTACGGTTGATGAAATATCTGATGTTATCAGTGCTCTTCCTGCAGGAAAAGCAGCAGGTGAGGATACAATACCGGCGGAATTTTATAAGATATTTAAGGACAGTCTGATTCCTAGGAATCTAGGATTATGAATTATATTAGTGAGAGTGGGATGGTACCCAGTTCGTGGGATATGACAAACATTGTCTTCTTCTTAATAAAGAATAAGCCGAAAGAAGAGTGTGGGTCATACCGCCCGATCTCGCTAATAAATGTTGATGCAAAAATCTTTGCAAAAATACTGGCAACGCGTCTTGCGCCTTTTATGTCACAATTAGTCTCAGATCAACAACATGGATTTATACCCGGCAGGGATATGACTGCACACGTGAATACTGCCTTAGTTGCTTTTGATGCTGCTTCTAAATTAAATCTGGACATAGGAATGGTCATGCTTGATGCGGAAAAAGCATTTGACCCTGTAACATGGGATTGTCTTTGGGCCATACTTACGGTGTATAATATCCACGGCCGTTTTTATGATTGGATTAAAGCTTTATACAAATGCCCAAGAGCAAAATTAATCTACCTAAATTATCAGTCTGCTCCCTTCATGATACTGAGGGGTACTCGACAAGGGTGCCCTCTATCACCTCTACTTTTTGCTTTATACATAGAGCCATTTATTAGATCACTGCTTGTCAACTTATCCATCCCACCTCTATTAATAGGCTCTGAAGAATTGAAAATAACGGCTTATTCCGATGATATAGCTGTTTTCTCTATGGACCCAGTCAGAGCTATAGAGGCTATCCAAATCGAAGCTAGTACATTTGGGAATTTTTCCGGATACAAATTGAATGTTAACAAGACACAGACCATTCTTAATTTTCAAGCTGACAGGGAGGTAATTGGTCCATTAGCGGTAATGAGGTAACCCTGTGTCCCTCAGAACCTGGGTATTTAAACAAGTGGTTCTGTCAGGGAAATACCAATTACTTTGCTCGATGTATATAATACACTTTGAACTCTTAGTTTCCAAAGGCATAAAATACAATTTCGATTAAGAAGTTAGGTTAAACAGTAATTTTCAAAAAACAATGAGAAAAAAAGAGCAGGGAACACACCACAAAGGCAAAGCAATTTGGTCAAAAGTAAAATTATTTACTTAGACATTATATACAACAAAAAATGAATAAGGCTGTCAATAAAACCTTACAAATACGGCGAGATAACAGTGACTATAGTGCAGGATAAGTGACTTATGGTGATTGGTGAAGTCCAAAGTGCTATACACGTATAACCAACATGAGTGACACAGAAAATAATGAAAACGACAAGTTTTTTTTTTTCTTTTCTGATATTCACGTGAATATCACCCTAGTCCATGCAGTCTCCCTGACCCGAATACAAAATAATACTAGGGTCGTGTATTCATGCGTTAATGTATGGACAGGAAAGAAAAAAACTTGTAGTTTTAATTATTTTCTGTGTCACTCATGTTGGTTATACGTGTGTAGCACTTTGGACTTCACCAATCACCATAAGTGAAAGATCAGATCTTGTGCCCAGACATCAAGGTGGTGCTGGAGCACTACCTAGGCACTAACAGAGGCTACACACAGACCAGGGCGACAGAGTGGGAGGCACTGAAGGCAGTGGTGAGAGGAGAGTGCATGTCGAGAACTTATGGCATTAAACAATGACTGACTCGTGAACTACAAGAGAAAGAGGCGCATCAGGTGGAGCTGCAGGCTTGGAATGGACTTGATTGACCCCACTCGGAGCCTCTCTTGGTGCTCTGTCGAGAGATTGCAGAGCTGTGGGAGACCTTAGATAAGCACAGTATTCGTGATTATAGACATCGACTACACCAGGAGGGAGAAAAGTCGGGCCGAATGCTTGCATGGCTCCTAAAGTGGGAGGCCCCACACCCTTTAATTCTAACCCTAAACAAAGCAGACGGAACGAGTGTAGTGAATCAAACTGGCATAAATGCAGAACTGACGACATACCTGACAACTCTCTATAAGAGAGCGACTGGCGCGGATCGTGGGGAGACTGTGGGTTTTCTGGCTGACATCCCCATACTACACTCATGGTGGCAGATAGAACGTGGATGGAAACTGCGATAACGTGTGAGGAGGTGTTGCCCGATATTAAGGGCCTGGCAACGGGAAAGAAACCAGGAAGTGACGACTTTCCCCCCAAAATTTTATTAGGCCCATGCAGACATCATTACAGATCACCTCCAAGAAGTGTACCTAGAGGCGGTGCGTGGCGGAAGTCTCCCTGCCTCCATGAGAAAAGCCATCATTATTATGGTACTGGAGCTGGACAAGGACTCCGCGGAAATGGCCTCATACAGACCTCTCAATGCTAAATGGAGACACAAAGATCCTTGCTTGGCTGCTTGCCAACAGATTGCTACCCAAGTGGGGGCGTTAGTACATGAAGATGCAGATTCATCTCGGGGCAGTACACCATGATGAAACTGGCGCCTCAGGCACGTTCTAAACTCTATGCGAGATGCCCACTGGGGTGGGGCCCTTCTGGCCCTAGATATCGGAAAGGCCTTCGGTAGCCTCAGCTGGGACTACGTTTGCTGTCCTGACCAGGATGGGATTTGGCCCACGATTTTTATAATGGGAGAGGGTCCTATAAACAGACCCCACAGTGAAACTCCGCACCGGCAGGCGGCTCTCGCCGGTGTGGTCCATAGAGTGCGGTACCAGGCAGGGATGTCCACTATCTCCACTGCTTTTTGCCCTTGCAGTGGAGCCTTTGGCCGTGAAGTTTCCTGTATATACTGTGCCCTTGGGGTATGAGAGTGGGGGAGGTGATGCATGTAGTATCCATGTATGCAGATGACACCTTAATGTACTTAGTCCAACCAGAGGAGTCGCTACTAATTCTCTTTTGGGAATTGGCCGCCTTTGAAAAAATGTCAGGCCTACGAGTGAATAAGCAGAAGACAGTGCTGTATCCCTGGGCAGCCTTGATTGGTACCCCTGGAGCGGCTCTGCCTGCGGTGTGTATTCCGTGGGAGTGTGGCGCGTCTTGATCATGGTATCTGGGTGATGGATAACGTGTCACGGTATCACCGGCTCAACATGGAGAGGATAGTGCGGATGCTCCCCCTTCCAATAATGTGCAGGTTGTGCTCACTAAAACGGTCCTACTACCCAGGTGCCTTTATGTGCTTCAGAACACTGCATCCAGTCCCTCGTTTGATCTTCCGGAACCTAGAAAGACTTACATTTATTAGTGTGAGCTTGGGGATGGCACAGGGTCCACTTGGGAGGGTCTCCTGGACCTTGAGCTTTATTATATGGCATCGCAGTTGCAACATGCGGTAAAAAGGTGTGCAACGGAGCCTAACTGGAAGATGCGTCTCTTTGGTGGCACGACAGAAGTGGATACGCTGCCTGTTTGCCTAATGCGAGGTCACAGGCAGAAGGCGGGAGTGCCGCAAGTGATGAGTCTGGTGGCTCAGTGGACTAATGCCTCCACTGCAGGGGCCTGTGTTCGACCTCATGGTCACAGGTTCAAATCCCGGCGGGTCCACTCAGCCTTTCATCCATCTGAGGTCGATAAAATGAGTACCATTGAGTTGGGTAACAAGAAACATCTGTTATTCAGCGCCAAGATACCCACGGGTGAATGTGCGCTTTACAAATACACGTTATGTTATGACGCAGGTTTCGGCGGTGTGGGACAGAGTAATATGTTGAGTGCATAGGCGTCCACCATTTAATAGAGCCCTCCCGCTGGACTGGCTACAGCCATAATGGCAGATTTCAGACATCCCGACACTGAGGGACTGGACAACGGGGAGCTATCTCCTATTGGGGGACCTATACCCTCACATTCGAGGAGGCTAAGGGGAGCTTGGGGGTCACTGCGGGGCAGTTCCTGCAATTTGTGAAGCTCGCACGCACCACCAGCGAGATCTGGACAGATTTCCCGAATGTTCCACTGGTGTCCTAGAACCTTGAGATACTGTTGGAAAATGGACAGGAACAACGACTGATTGCCAGTTTGTACCAAGCGCTGACTGCAGATTAACCGACATCACAGATTAAAGCACGACAGGTGTGGGAAACTGATTTGCAGACTACACTCACTAATAAGGAATGGGCGTTGGCTTGTGCCCAAGTTCTGGGGGTTGCTAGTTACAACATATAAGATCCCTGCTAGGCTACATAGGATCTATCCTAACCGGTCATCAGAGTGCCCTAGATGTAACAAACCAAGCACCACATTTGTGCACATGACATGGATGTGCAGGATGTCATGGACATACTGGGAAGACATGGCTGGGAAACTGATTAGTGATTACCAGTGACGGGGTGGGTATCCAGTTGATGATACAGCACTGCCTATTGGGCATGATCCCCAGACCTAAGAAGAGAACTATACATTATAAACTTACAAAATTAGGTCCTCTGTTGGCAAAACTGCGAGTGGCAATCTGCTGGGTGGGCAACGCTGGGTCCACGGTGGAGAGATGGCAGAGAGATATGCTTGAACGAGCGCTGGCAGAAGAGATCCACCTCAAACAGGTACGAATAGATGACAAGATTAAGGAGGACCTCATGGACTGGGCGGACATGCTTCACCACCTGGATGGAGAGTAACATGGGGAAACGTTGGAGGGACAGTGTCGGTTCACATGCTAAACAATTGATATGGATATAGGCAATAGGGTCAGAGTGGATGGGAGGGTGCTTTCAGTATAGCCTTCAGTGGGTTGGCTTTGTCCTGGGTGGGTTGTTCTATGGTTTGCTTGGGCGGGGGAGGGGGGGGTTACTGTTCATTTTTAGGTCTCGCCTAGGCAGCGCTTGCGCTGTCTCTTTGAGACATGCTGTATTCAAGATATGGTATGAACAAGCAAGGCTTGGGTCCGTAACTCCCTGGACTAGACCACTAATATAGAAACAACAAAATAAAGTGTCCAGGAAGACTGTTCGATCTAAATCCGAGTAAACCTTAGACCATTAATTCTAGAGTTTACAAGCTTTATTCAGCTTAATTTAGCTTTTACAAAAAGACATTCAAAATCAATTATACATGTCTTTAGAAAGAGTAACACATTGTTAGGTTACACATTGTCATCCAACATTAAAGCACATAATCCAACATAAATACACATAACAAAATCATTTTTTGTAAATACAAAAAGACACAGAAAAAGCATCAACACAGCAATGACCATATGTACAAGCCAAAGACATTTGACCAGTCCTAAGTTCAAATACAAACACTAGGCGGACATTAACTCCTTGCTAAACACATGTCTGTTGTCCTGCCTGTGATCAGAGAATGGGAGTACAAAAATTATAACAGGTGTTGTCAACGCTAAGAGGGGGGAACACTATTTAACCAATTCCCTCGTGGCACACCCCATCAAAGGTACCCCATGCTCAAGAGTCAACGTGTTTCGAATCCCTAGTAGTTTCGGGATTCTCCTCAGGACTCAGACTCGGTCGTGGGCTCTTAATTAGCAGCGTGGAATGAATCTGGGAAAGCTGTTAGCAAAAGACGATACTTCTACTCTTCGGGTGGTGAGGCTCGAAGTAATCAGGCGTGTTAAATCTCTATGAGTTGGTCTGGTATAAATCCAATTCCTTTAAGCCGGCAGAACGCCATCAAAAATCGTGGCTGCAACTTGGTCGGGTCTACATGTAAGAAATCCTTTCTATTCCCTGTGTTATTAGAACGTGAGGGGGCTTGTCACTCCATCGCACTTGTCTGTTTAATACAAGCAGAACAGACAAAGGAATTGGATTTATACCAGACCAACTCATAGAGATTTAACACGCCTGATTACTTCGAGCCTCACCACCAGAAGAGTAGAAGTATCGTCTTTTGCGAACAGCTTTCCCAGATTCATTCCACGCTGCTAATTAAGAGCCCACGACCGAGTCCGAGTCCTGAGGAGAATCCCGAAACTACTAGGGATTCGAAACGCGTTGACTCTTGAGCATGGGGTACCTTTGATGGGGTGTGCCACGAGGGAATTGGTTAAATAGTGTTCCCCCCTCTTAGCGTTGACAACACCTGTTATAATTTTTGTACTCCCATTCTCTGATCACAGGCAGGACAGCAGACATGTGTTTAGCAAGGAGTTAATGTCCGCCTAGTGTTTGTATTTGAACTTAGGACTGGTCAAATGTCTTTAGCTTGTACATATGGTCATTGCTGTGTTGATGCTTTTTCTGTGTCTTTTTGTATTTACAAAAATGATTTTGTTATGTGTATTTATGTTGGATTATGTGCTTTAATGTTGGATGACAATGTGTAACCTAACAATGTGTTACTCTTTCTAAAGACATGTATAATTGATTTTGAATGTCTTTTTGCAAAAGCTAAATTAAGCTGAATAAAGCTTGTAAACTTTAGAATTAATGGTCTAAGGTTTACTCGGATTTAGATCGAACAGTCTTCCTGGACACTGTATTCAAGATATGGGCATAAAGCTCAGCTAACTTTCCACCCATCATTTTAATTGGCTCCTGTCCCTGTACTTTCTAAATGGTGGCTTTTCATTGGTTAATAGGCTTAGTAGTCCCTCCTTAGTAACGCCTTGTCTCTTCTTGCACCCTCCCATGAGGACACCCCCTGTTACATGTGTTGTTACT
Organism: Calotriton arnoldi; assembly: GCA_963921515.1. Classification (NCBI taxonomy): domain Eukaryota; kingdom Metazoa; phylum Chordata; class Amphibia; order Caudata; family Salamandridae; genus Calotriton; species Calotriton arnoldi. The sequence continues at coordinate 10,572 of CAWUFW010001269.1, read as the reverse complement.
CCGGTTTCAATTAAAGCCTCAAGGTACTATTTTCTTAAAAGGCTTCAGGCAGGACACACACTTGGTACTAAGCCAGGCTGGCAGTGGTTACTTCACTCACTAGAACATCTCACATTTATATGAGACCATCTATAAATTTTACTTCATCAGCTCCACACAGAGTAAAACCTAATCCGAAATGAATGTAATAATTCTTTTGTCACATTTCAAAGCTACTAATTGTATATATGGACATAGCTATTTGAATGTACTCATAGTACTGTCTTGCATGCAATGCATTATGGGTAGGGTGGATTTACCACATCTTCTGCAGGGTGCAGTACCATATGTGACCAAAAGAGGTCCCCTTTTGGCCACATATAGCTAGGCAAAAAATATTGTCATTTATAATGCCAATAACTCCAACTTTGTAGACATGCAGTGCTGGTGCCTTGCTCACTAGGGACCTCTAGGAGCAGCTTGAGGTACTGCACCTAGACATGTAGTGCTGGTGCCTTGCTCACTAGGGACCTCTAGGAGCAGCTTGCGGTACTGCACTGAGGCATGCAGTGCTGGTGCCTTGCTCACTTGGGACCTCTAGGAGCAGCTTGCGATACTGCACCGAGACATGCAGTGCTGGTGCCTTGCTCACTAGGGACCTCTAGGAGCAGCTTGCCGTACGGCACCGAGACATGCAATGCTGGTGCCTTGCTCACTAGGGACCTCTAGGAGCAGTTTGCAGTACTGCACCGAGACATGCAGTGCTGGTGCCTTGCTCACTAGGGACCTCTACGAGCAGCTTGCAGGACTGCACTGAGACATACAATGCTGGTTTCTGGCTCACTCTGCAAGCATTTGCAATGCACTATGTCTTGCATTACTGAAAGTATGAGCTATTGGCGTTGCATTATTATTTGCAACGCCAATACCTCAAACTATCAGTAATGCGAGACCTATTGCTTTGCAAATGCTTGTTATCTTCTCTTCTAATCTGAAACTGGTATGGTGCGGCTCAAGAATGGAGCAATTAGATGTGGGCTTGCTGATGACCTGCGCTGCTGGAAGCGCTGGTATGACATTGTACTGAACTACCCCAGTGTTTCCAGTTTGAATGCTAATGTCTCAAAGATGGATATGCTCATGTCTTTTGAAAATACAATAAAAACAGAGGTTATAAAAAAAAAAAAGTTACAGGTTTCGAGGTGCAGTTCTGGAAAACTTTGCACATGAAAATATACACAGGAAGTGCAAAAATACTTAACTTTTTTCTTTTTCTTCTCCACAGGGAAAATATTTTTCCCTGTGGAGAAGCTCTTTACCTAAATCTCCATCAATTTTGTGAATGTTCCTTTGCTTTTCCCACCTTGGAGAGGTCTTTACCTCTGCCTTTGACAGTAGTTAATCTCCAATCTTTTTCAAGGTGCAAAGGGAGTCAGAAACAAGTTTGTTAGGATCGACAAACATATACGTTTTTGGTTGTTTACGACCTTCAGTGTTCGACTGGTGATACCGGGCACCAGGCGGTCCCCTGAGAGGCTGGAATGGTGGGGGCCGGTTTTGTCACAGGGAGCTGGTTTTGTTACTGGGGGCAAAACCGGCCCACAGTAGTAACAAAATCAGAAGCCCACCGTGACAGTCTCCGCCAAGCCCATGCTGGCAGCCTCCCCCTTCTCCCTCCCTTCCAGCTGGCACCAGCACATTGTAGCAGCGTGTGCATGCTTCACACATGCTGAAGCATGCACTGTGTTTTCCCCAAAAATATTAACTCCACCCTTTCTCACAACGGGCCATCATTTAATCTAGTAGTGCGAAAGTGCTATAAATGTGACGGTGCGGGTGGAGGTTGGCCTGCCCTGCCCCTGTGCTGCCTGCCATCGCCAAGGTTTCAGATTGCTTATGTGTGACATTTTCATAATTTCAGCCTAATTATGAGTGGCATTCAACGACTATGAGTGACACTTTCTCGAAAACAGTATAATGTCACCCACACTTAGCAGCATGGCACAGACACAGCCTAGGTCGGACACCTGTTGCCAAGCGGGGCTGCAGTTTTCATCACAAACTATGCGCTGTGCACGCACCCACATTAAATAATAAAAAATCGAATAAATTCACTGCCTTACAGGTGTGTCTGCTGGGAAATCTCAGGCAGTCCTCCGCATCTCACTGACCAAACTCCTAGCGTTGCCACCTTTCCCACAGAAAAATATCGGTAACGTTTTAACATACTTTGAAGGCCGGGACATTATTTTCCTTATTTTTGTTCCAGCCGGGACTCTGATCTGCACCTTGGGCAAAACGTGTCAGCCATCCTCTTCGTAATCCCTTGCTGAGAGCTTTGGTGAACATTAAATGCTTCTGATGTTCCCAAGGGCGCACATGGTGTTCATTACAGAGTTTTACCAGTAAATATCCGCTTCGTTCAAAGATCTGCCTTTATCCCCTTCGCTGCTAGGCCTTTTCCCCTCCTGTGCTAAGCCTTTTTTTGGCTATTTGGGGTAGTGCGCGCTTAGGCCCCTGTAACTTTTTGACCACATAAGGTATCCATGCCAAATTTGCGTCCTTTTTTTCTAACATCATGGGGATTGTAAAGGTACCCAGGGTTTGTGGATTCCCCTGGAGGGGACCCAGAAATTAGTCAAAATACAGCTAAATTTTGTTTTTTTTTGGAAAAAGGCGAAAAAAGGGCTACAGATGAAAGCGTCTTGATTTTTCCCTGCAAATGGCATCAAAAAGGGGTTGTGGGGATGAAATCACCATCTTCCCAGCTTTCAGGGACAAGCAGACTTTTGTCAGAAAACCAACTTTTTTACACAGTTTTGGCATTTTTCTGGGACATAGCCTATTTTTGCTATTTTTTGTGCTTTCAACCTCCTTCCAGTTAATGGTAGAAATGGGTATGAAACCAATAATGGATCCTGGAAAGCCATACATTTATGAAAAGTAGACAAAATTCTGAATTCAGCAAGGGGTGATTTGTGTAGATCCTTAAAGTTTTCCTTATAGAAACTAACAGTTAAATAAAGGAAAAATTGAAAATTAGTTGAAAAAAACAGCCATTTGTGTCAACGTTTTCACCTGTAACTTCTTCTAATTATGACAGCTATTTGAAGGCAATATACCGTTATATCCGCTGGACCTTTCTGGTTGTGGGGATATATAGAACTTGTAGGTTCACCAAGAACCCGACGAACCCAGAGCCAATAATTGAGCAACATCTTGCAATGATTTTTTTAAGTACCGGGTATATAGCAATTATTTTGGGAAAATGTATACATGGAAAAATTGTTATGAAAGACACCTATGTATTTCTGAAATGGGAACAAAATGTAGATTTTAGAAACAGTAGATATTTGCACATTTCCGAAATTGGGAGTACCCATACTAGCATGAGAATTATAGGTCATTTTTCAAAATGACTTATTTTTTACACATTGTCTTTCATTTGGAAGGCAGAAATGCATCGAAAGTCAATAGGTAATAACAGTTGCTCTACAATTCTGTGTTACCCTAAGTCTCCCGATAAAAATGGTACCTCACTTGTGTGGGTAGCCCTTGTGCCCACAACAGGAAATGGCTCAAAATGCAACGTGGACGTACCACATTTTCACAATGAAAAATTACCCTTTTTTGCAAAGTGCCTAGGTGTAGTTTTTGAACCCTAGCTCTGCCGGCACCTAGGGAAACCTAGCAAACCTATACATTTTTGAAAACTAGACACCCAGGGGAATCCAGGATGGGGTGACTTGACTGCCTCCCACCAGGTTCTGTTACCCAGAATCCCTTGCAAACATAAAAAATTGTCAAAAAAACACATTTTCCCCACATTTCTGTGGTGGAAAGTTCTGGAATCTGCGTGGATCCACAAATTTCCACCCACCCCGCGTTCCCCAAAGTCTTACGAGAAAAATGGTACCTCACTTGTGTGGGTCGGCCTAGTGCCTGCGACAGGAAATGGCGCAAAACGCAACGTGGTCACACCTCAATTTCGCAGTGAAAAATGACCCTTTTTTGGCAAAGTGCCTAGCTGTAGTTTTTGAACCCTAGCTCTGCCGGCACCTAGGGAAACCTAGCAAACCTATACATTTTTGAAAACTAGACACCCAGGGGAATCCAGGATGGGGTGACTTGACTGCCTCCCACCAGGTTCTGTTACCCAGAATCCCTTGCAAACATAAAAAATTGTCAAAAAAACCACATTTTCCCCACATTTCTGTGGTGGAAAGTTCTGGAATCTGCGTGGATCCACAAATTTCCACCCACCCGCGTTCCCCAAAGTCTTACGAGAAAAATGGTACCTCACTTGTGTGGGTCGGCCTAGTGCCTGCGACAGGAAACGGCGCAAAACGCAACGTGGTCACACCTCAATTTCGCAGTGAAAAATGACCCTTTTTTGGCAAAGTGCCTAGCTGTAGTTTTTGAACCCTAGCTCTGCCGGCACCTAGGGAAACCTAGCAAACCTATACATTTTTGAAAACTAGACACCCAGGGGAATCCAGGATGGGGTGACTTGACTGCCTCCCACCAGGTTCTGTTACCCAGAATCCCTTGCAAACATAAAAAATTGTCCAAAAAACACATTTTCCCCACATTTCTGTGGTGGAAAGTTCTGGAATCTGCGTGGATCCACAAATTTCCACCCACCCCGCGTTCCCCAAAGTCTTACGAGAAAAATGGTACCTCACTTGTGTGGGTCGGCCTAGTGCCTGCGACAGGAAACGGCGCAAAACGCAACGTGGTCACACCTCAATTTCGCAGTGAAAAATGACCTTTTTTTTGCAAAGTGCCTAGCTGTAGTTTTTGAACCCTACCTCTGCCGGCACCTAGGGAAACCTAGCAAACCTATACATTTTTGAAAACTAGACACCCAGGGGAATCCAGGATGGGGTGACTTGACTGCCTCCCACCAGGTTCTGTTACCCAGAATCCCTTGCAAACATAAAAAATTGTCAAAAAAACACATTTTCCCCACATTTCTGTGGTGGAAAGTTCTGGAATCTGCGTGGATCCACAAATTTCCACCCACCCCGCGTCCCCCAAAGTCTTACGAGAAAAATGGTACCTCACTTGTGTGGGTCGGCCTAGTGCCTGCGACAGGAAACGGCGCAAAACGCAACGTGGTCACACCTCAATTTCGCAGTGAAAAATGACCCTTTTTGGCAAAGTGCCTAGCTGTAGTTTTTGAACCCTACCTCTGCCGGCACCTAGGGAAACCTAGCAAACCTATACATTTTTGAAAACTAGACACCCAGGGAATCCAGGATGGGGTGACTTGACTGCCTCCCACCAGGTTCTGTTACCCAGAATCCCTTGCAAACATAAAAAATTGTCAAAAAAAACACATTTTCCCCACATTTCTGTGGTGGAAAGTTCTGGAATCTGCGTGGATCCACAAATTTCCACCCACCCCGCGTCCCCCAAAGTCTTACGAGAAAAATGGTACCTCACTTGTGTGGGTCGGCCTTGTGCCTGCGACAGGAAACGGCGCAAAACGCAACGTGGTTACACCTCAATTTCGCAGTGAAAAATGACCCTTTTTTGGCAAAGTGCCTAGCTGTAGTTTTTGAACCCTAGCTCTGCCGGCACCTAGGGAAACCTAGCAAACCTATACATTTTTGAAAACTAGACACCCAGGAGAATCCAGGATGGGGTGACTTGACTGCCTCCCACCAGGTTCTGTTACCCAGAATCCCTTGCAAACATAAAAAATTGTCAAAAAAACCACATTTTCCCCACATTTCTGTGGTGGAAAGTTCTGGAATCTGCGTGGATCCACAAATTTCCACCCACCCCGCGTTCCCCAAAGTCTTACGAGAAAAATGGTACCTCACTTGTGTGGGTCGGCCTAGTGCCTGCGACAGGAAACGGCGCAAAACGCAACGTGGTCACACCTCAATTTCGCAGTGAAAAATGACCCTTTTTTGGCAAAGTGCCTAGCTGTAGTTTTTGAACCCTACCTCTGCCGGCACCTAGGGAAACCTAGCAAACCTATACATTTTTGAAAACTAGACACCCAGGGGAATCCAGGATGGGGTGACTTGACTGCCTCCCACCAGGTTCTGTTACCCAGAATCCCTTGCAAACATAAAAAGTGTCAAAAAAACACATTTTCCCCACATTTCTGTGGTGGAAAGTTCTGGAATCTGCGTGGATCCACAAATTTCCACCCACCCCGCGTTCCCCAAAGTCTTACGAGAAAAATGGTACCTCACTTGTGTGGGTCGGCCTAGTGCCTGCGACAGGAAACGGCGCAAAACGCAACGTGGTCACACCTCAATTTCGCAGTGAAAAATGACCCTTTTTTGGCAAAGTGCCTAGCTGTAGTTTTTGAACCCTACCTCTGCCGGCACCTAGGGAAACCTAGCAAACCTATACATTTTTGAAAACTAGACACCCAGGAGAATCCAGGATGGGGTGACTTGACTGCCTCCCACCAGGTTCTGTTACCCAGAATCCCTTGCAAACATAAAAAATTGTCCAAAAAACACATTTTCCCCACATTTCTGTGGTGGAAAGTTCTGGAATCTGCGTGGATCCACAAATTTCCACCCACCCGCGTTCCCCAAAGTCTTACGAGAAAAATGGTACCTCACTTGTGTGGGTCGGCCTAGTGCCTGCGACAGGAAACGGCACAAAACGCAACGTGGTCACACCTCAATTTCGCAGTGAAAAATGACCCTTTTTGGGCAAAGTGCCTAGCTTTAGTTTTTGAACCCTACCTCTGCCGGCACCTAGGGAAACCTAGCAAACCTATACATTTTTGAAAACTAGACACCCAGGGGAATCCAGGATGGGGTGACTTGACTGCCTCCCACCAGGTTCTGTTACCCAGAATCCCTTGCAAACATAAAAAATTGTCAAAAAAACCACATTTTCCCCACATTTCTGTGGTGGAAAGTTCTGGAATCTGCGTGGATCCACAAATTTCCACCCACCCCGCGTTCCCCAAAGTCTTACGAGAAAAATGGTACCTCACTTGTGTGGGTCGGCCTAGTGCCTGCGACAGGAAACGGTGCAAAACGCAACGTGGTCACACCTCAATTTCGCAGTGAAAAATGACCCTTTTTGGCAAAGTGCCTAGCTGTAGTTTTTTAACCCTCCCTCTGCCGGCACCTAGGGAAACCTAGCAAACCTATACATTTTTGAAAACTAGACACCCAGGGAATCCAGGATGGGGTGACTTGACTGCCTCCCACCAGGTTCTGTTACCCAGAATCCCTTGCAAACATAACAAATTGTCAAAAAAACCACATTTTCCCCACATTTCTGTGGTGGAAAGTTCTGGAATCTGCGTGGATCCACAAATTTCCACCCACCCCGCGTTCCCCAAAGTCTTACGAGAAAAATGGTACCTCACTTGTGTGGGTCGGCCTAGTGCCTGCGACAGGAAACGGCGCAAAACGCAACGTGGTCACACCTCAATTTCGCAGTGAAAAATGACCCTTTTTTGGCAAAGTGCCTAGCTGTAGTTTGTGAACCCTAGCTCTGCCGGCACCTAGGGAAACCTACCAAACACACATTTCTGAAAAGTAGACACCCGGGGACTTCCAGGGAGGTATGGCTTGCGTGGATCCCCAACGTTTCCTTACCCAGAATCCCCTGCAAACCTCAATTTTAGCTGACAAAATCACTTTTTTCACACATTTTTGTGAGGGAAAGTGTGGCATCACTGGCCTCACACAATTTCCTACCACCCAGCGTTCCCCCAGGTCTCCCGATAAAAATGGTGCCTCACTTGTGTGGGAGGCCCAAGTACCCGTGACAGGCAAGGTCCCACAACGTAGTGAGGCGACCTCAAAATTGCCTATCTCAAAACCACCTGGTTTTGCAAGGAAGTCACCTGGGTTTTTGGCCCTATGCTCGGCGGCCATCTAGGGAAACCTACCAAACCCACACATGTTTGAAAAGTAGACACCCGGGGCTTCCAGGGAGGTATGGCTTGCGTGGATCCCCCAACGTTTCCCTACCCAGAATACCTTGCAAACCTCAATTTTAGCTGAAAAAATCACTTTTTTCACACATTTGTGTGTGGGAAAGTGTGGCATCACTGGCCTCACACAAATTTCCTACCACCCAGCGTTCCCCAGGTCTCCCGATAAAAATGGTGCCTCACTTGTGTGGGAGGCCCAAGTACCCGCGATGGCAAGGGCCCACAACGTAGTGAGGCTGACCTCAAAATGGCCTTTCACAAAACCACCTGGTTTTGCAAGGGGGTCACCTGGGTTTTGGCCCCGTGCTCAGCGGTCATCTAGGAAACCTACCAAACCCACACATTTCTGAAAAGTGAGACACTCGGGGCTTCCAGGGAGGTATGGCTTGCGTGGATCCCCAACGTTTCCTTACCCAGAATCCCCTGCAAACCTCAATTTTAGCTGAAAAAATCACTTTTTCACACATTTTTGTGTGGGAAAGTGTGGCATCACTGGCCTCACACAAATTTCCTACCACCCAGCGTTCCCCCAGGTCTTCCGATAAAAATGGTGCCTCACTTGTGTGGGAGGCCCAAGTACCCGTGACAGGCAAGGGCCCACAACGTAGTGAGCGACCTCAAAATGGCCTTTCACAAAACCACCTGGTTTTGCAAGGAGGGTCACCTGGGTTTTGGCCCGTGCTCAGCGGCCATCTAGGAAACCTACCAAACCCACACATTTCTGAAAAGTAGACACCCGGGGCTTCCAGGGAGGTATGGCTTGCGTGGATCCCCCAACGTTTCTTACCCAGAATCCCCTGCAAACCTCAATTTTAGCTGAAAAAATCACTTTTTCACACATTTTTGTGTGGGAAAGTGTGGCATCACTGGCCTCACACAAATTTCCTACCACCCAGCGTTCCCCAGGTCTCCCGATAAAAATGGTGCCTCACTTGTGTGGGAGGCCCAAGTACCAGCGACAGGCAAGGGCCCACAACGTAGTGAGGCGACCTCAAAGTGCCTATCTCAAAACCACCTGGTTTTGCAAGAAGTCACCTGGGTTTTGGCCCGATGCTCGGCGGCCATCTAGGGAAACCTACCAAACCCACACATTTCTGAAAAGTAGACACCCGGGGCTTCCAGGAGGTATGGCTTGCGTGGATCCCCCAACGTTTCCTTACAGAATCCCCTGCAAACCTCAATTTTAGCTGAAAAAATCACTTTTTTCACACATTTTTAGTGTGGGAAAGTGTGGCATCACTGGCCTCACACAAATTTCCTACCACCCAGCGTTCCCCAGGTCTCCCGATAAAAATGGTGCCTCACTTGTGTGGGAGGCCCAAGTACCAACGACATGCAAGGACACAAAACGTTTTGAGGCAACATCAACATTGCCTATCAAAAATGTTTTGGGCCCTTGCCTGTCGCTGGTACTTGGGCCTCCCACACAAGTGAAGCACCATTTTTATCGGGAGACCTGGGGGAACGCTGGGTGGTAGGAAATTTGTGTGAGGCCAGTGATGCCACACTTTCCCACACAAAATTGTGTGAAAAAAGTGATTTTTCAGCTAAAAGTGAGGTTTGCAGGGGATTCTGGGTAAGGAAACGTTGGGGGATCCACGCAAGCCATACCTCCTGGAAGCCCCCGGGTGTCTACTTTTCAGAAATGTGTGGGTTTGGTAGGTTTCCCTAGATGGCCGCCGAGCACGGGGCAAAAACCCAGGTGACTTCCTTGCAAAAACCAGGTGGTTTTGTGAAAGGCCATTTTGAGGTCGCCTCAATACGTTGTGGGCCCTTGCCTGTCGCGGGTACTTGGGCCTCCCACACAAGTGAGGCACCATTTTTATCGGGAGACCTGGGGAACGCTGGGTGGTAGGAAATTTGTGTGAGGCCAGTGATGCCACACTTTCCCACACAAAAATGTGTGAAAAAGTGATTTTTTCAGCTAAAAGTGAGGTTTGCAGGGATTCTGGGTAGGAAACGTTGGGGATCCACGCAAGCCATACCTCCCTGAAGCCCCCGGGTGTCTACTTTTCATAAATGTGTGGGTTTGGTAGGTTTCCCTAGATGGCCGCCGAGCACGGGGCCAAAAACCCAGGTGACTCCCTTGCAAAACCAGGTGGTTTTGTGAAAGGCCATTTTGAGGTCGCCTCAATACGTTGTGGGCCCTTGCCTGTCGCGGGTACTTGGGCCTCCCACACAAGTGAGGCACCATTTTTATCGGGAGACCTGGGGGAACGCTGGGTGGTAGGAAATTTGTGTGAGGCCAGTGATGCCACACTTTCCCACACAAAATATGTGAAAAAAGTGATTTATTCAGCTAAAAGTGAGGTTTGCAGGGGATTCTGGGTAAGGAAACGTTGGGGGATCCACGCAAGCCATACCTCCCTGGAAGCCCCCGGGTGTCTACTTTTCAGTAAATGTGTGGGTTTGGCAGGTTTCCCTAGATGGCCGCCGAGCACGGGGCCAAAACCCAGGTGACTCCCCTTGCAAAACCAGGTGGTTTTGTGAAAGGCCATTTTGAGGTCGCCTCAATACGTTGTGGGCCCTTGCCTGTCGCGGGTACTTGGGCCTCCCACACAAGTGAGGCACCATTTTTATCGGGAGACCTGGGGGAACGCTGGGTGGTAGGAAATTTGTGTGAGGCCAGTGATGCCACACTTTCCCCACACAAAAATGTGTGA
>CAWUFW010001268.1:2980000-2992500 GCA_963921515.1 Calotriton arnoldi | reverse complement strand
CTTTGGGCAGGTCACGGCTGCCGTAAAGAGTGGTGGTAGCCGCAGCGCCTGGTGCTTGACTCGCCTCTGCTGTGACCTGGGTCACAGTGAGCAGTTGGCTGAAGAGCGGCTTGGCATTGAGCCAGCATCTTGGATATTATTGTTGGTTAGCTAGCTATATATAGTTATTGTTACACATTATGAGAAAGGTTGTCACAGCATAGTTATTATTAATATATATTGTTATATATATATCATTGAAGAAGCTATATATACATATATATACACATATATACATATATATATATACATATATATACACACATTAGTATATATTGTTACATATTGTCATCAAGTCATTATATATATGAGCCACACATTACAGCAGGCAGATATACATTACATGTCATTGATACACAGACATATTGTTAAATATATGTTGTCATTGCTATAGATATACATAGTATTATTGTTACATTAAGAATATATGACATTATTACACAAGAGCAAGGGAAAGAATATATATGTCATTGCTGGCAGTTAGCTGTTGAGGAGCGAGTTGTTGACATGCTAAGGCTATATACATGATAGCAGTACAGCGTACATGTATATACTGATGCCCATTATCAAAGATAAAGTGGTTTAAAGAATTATACTAATGCTGCTCACCAGGAAAGATCAACAGTGCAGATCCACACCATGACTAAGTCAAAAACAGCGGTATAAGTGAAGAAACGATATATGAAACGCTGTTTGCGGGAAAGAGAATATATCAGCGAGGCCATGTCTCACCAAATGACATCGTTAGGCTAGTCGCGAAAATAACAGGCGCTAATAATATTTGTAAAGATTTACGCAATGAAATAGCGGCCTGAAATGTGTTTACGTGTCAGTGGATTTGAACACGGGCGACTACGCGATTCCATTTGATTCGTAAAACCGTAGAATATAAACAAACTCAGTAGTCGCCACCATTTCCGCCAGAAATATTCATTGAAAACATCGCCTATATTCCATTCTTCCCGCAGAAACATGCAATCTATATACGCGATACAGGAGCATTTCAGCAAAATGTTGATTTTGGCAAGTAAACGATTACCTACTGCCACACTGATGCCACCACCTGCTACACTTATCCGGTTACGGATGGCTCAGCAACATGTTTTATTTGTCCTGGCAGATGTTCCATTTTCACCAGCATTACCATGCCGATTACATTTGCCGAATCTTACTAAACACGTACAGAAGGTTCACCTGCCTCGGGCAGCCGCATGTGCTGGAAGCCAAAGCCTTCCCAAAAGAAAGGATGTTCGTTGCCGTTTCGGCGAGTGGTTCTCATGAAGCGAACACATCAGCAGCATGCCAACAAAATTCGGCGGCTTATTTATCGATTTATCTCTTCTTAGTGTGTAGGCAATTTCAGAGGCGAGCTGCGAAACATTTGTGAGTTATTCAACGTCAACCGTCCACCGCATCATCGCATCCACAGCAAAACCACGCCATCCCGGACGTAGAGCCATACACAGATTCAAACTCAGCAGTGCCACGCCGCAATCCCGCATGCCAGCAGGCCACCCAGGCCACCTACGCCAAGTATCTTCATGGTGAATTGCCGTGTCAAAACGGTCATGCAGCACGACCATGATTTGAAATTGGCACAAAATGACCGTGGTCGTTGTTCAGAGGTTACACTGTAAACGTTTGTAGTTAGTTCCGGCAAAAGCGCCTGATAAGCTAGAGGTTCGACTAAACAAGATTCAATATAACGGTCAGATGCGCCGAGAATCTTAGATTTCCATTCTGAAATTAACAAACAGGCAGCAGTCGTTATCATAAAGCCAGAAATCAAGAATCTTCCCATCAATCTATGGTGCTGCTACCTTCAATGAAGGATGTCTTGTCATACGATTCCTGCCAGTTCCAAAAACAAGACATACTGATCAAAGAGCCGGGTCTCCATATGCAGGACGCGCGTTTGCAATCATCGAGCAAACACTGAGCAATCCTGCTGAACTCCGCTTATGGCCAAAATTGAGAAGTCCTCGGAATGTAAAAACAGATCATGTGGTATATGTGCTGAGTGCCCTGCGGGATTGTACGATAGGAAGCGTTACCTGCAGGACATCGCGCCGGCAATCCATACCATAGCGCCATCAAGAATACGATCGTAGTTTATCCAGCAATAGCACGCCATTTTATCGAAGTGCTCCATGGGGTAACTCCAAAAGCCATCTTTAAATACTTATAGAATTGTCCCGCTGCAAAGGGGGAGGATCGGCGAGCCTTCAAGAAATTGTGAAATGCCTTACTGCTAAGAATCTGATGATCAAATCACCCAAAGGGTGTGCCGACGTTACAGAATAGATGCCAGCCCGCCTGGGATAAAATTGTGTAATGATGAAGTGCAGGCTGGATCAATATCAGGCCTATGTTCATCAGAGTCATCTAAATATCTAAATATTAAACAGTAATATTACATATCAAGGCCAACATCCTCCTCATATTTTTAAATACATTTTAGCTGTGATAGCCCCGGCACCGGGTAAGACCAGACACTCATTTATTCAATTTTGCACTTGCGGTCACTACTGAAATAATTGGTGTTATGTTAGGTCAAGCAATTGATTCTTTTGATCCTCAGGTTTTGCAGGCAACAGCGAATTCAGCCGATTATGTGATTGCGAAAAGCAGTATTGTGCAATGTATGAAATCGGGTATTTGATACCGGCATATTCGCTAATTTTATACCAGCCAACATGTATGCATTTTGAGAACAAACAGATTTATCCAAGATTTATTTGTTTACTGTGTACACACAGCCTATAGATATATTTGCCTCATATATCTATATGTTTTATCAACGTGATTATATAAAAATATTCTAGGGTCTCTGTTTAAAAACAAAAATTGCATTTCACGTTTCTGGCTCCTTTTCTATGTCCATGAATTTCAGTGTTACTAATTTATTTATGATATCACTTTAGTTATTCGGGTGCATCGACAAAAGAAAAGAAAATGGCACCATTTTAACGAATCACCGCGTTGTATTAGCCGTCATTGAATGTCCCGCAGGAGTCTTAAACAACATGGTTAACATGAACTGCTGGGAAGCAACCACGTCAGGTCAGCACAGCAAAGAATTCAATGAACTCGTGTTTCTTCAGTCGACAAAGCTTTGTTTGAGAAGGGAAGATGCTCTGCATACACAGCTACACATTATATATACATACATATATATACATATATATACATACATATATACATATATATATTATATACATATGATACATATATATATACATATATACATACATGTATACATACATATATACATTACATATATACATACATATATATATATGTATACATATATATATATATATATACATGCATATATTCATATATATACATACATTATATACATATATATACATACATATATACATATATATATGCATATATATATATATATATATATACATATATATATACATTGTTACATTATATAGTTATGTACATACATAGCTATATATATACATACATTGTTATATATATATATATATACATTCATTCATTGTTATATATACATACATATATATGTATACATACATATATTCATATATATATATACATATATACATATATATATATATATATACATATATATATATATTACATATATATGTATACATACATATATATATATAGATACATACATATATATATATATATACGTAGTTATATATACTATATATACATACATACATATAGTTGTTTATACATATATATATATTGATATATATATACATACATACATATACATATATATTCATACATACATATATATACACATATACATACATATATGTACATATATATATATACATATATATAACATTAAGCATTATTACATATATACATATATATTCATACATACATATATAAGAGCTAGCATATATACATGAAGAAGTTATATTACATGTTACATACATATTAGCATACATACATATATAAAGTATCAGTTACTTATTTCGTAACGATGTGAGCTGGTAGAGAGTTCCAGTCGAGCTCGATGCCAGATCACCGAGCCGAGCAGTATCTTCTGCGTTGCCGAGGGCGGCGCCGTCCACTGGGCCGCTGACGTATTCACGGATCGCGGACGCTCAGCGGAGCATGATGTTCTTTCCAGCGCATCAGTTTTCATAGAGCAGCCTCAGTCGCTGGAGCACCGTGCCTTGTTGAAAATGGGAATACGCAAAGACATGGAATGAGTGCAGCAGGCACTATATACAAGTAATAAAGGTTACCCGTCAACCCAGGCTGAAATCACGTCTGTCAACAGCAGCCTCTGAAGGAGATTGTTCACCACCGATGATTTCTGAACGCCACTTTCTAGCCTTCACCTCTCTTCAGCGGTTGCATAGCTGAATTGATCCCAGTCTGATTTGTCCGCTTTATTACTAGCCCAGGTTTACAAATAACGTTATACGCTCCTTTCTCGCTTCCATAATGCCACTTGACTCATGTTATCACAAGCTGGCCTGGCAAAAGTGAGTTTCTGCGCGTGTTCTTCATCTACCGCAGTGAGAGTAACACAACAGTACTGCCGAAGGAAAATGCTGTTTGCCATGCCATCCTGTGTCCTCCCAAGAATTGTTATGCCGTGTAATACAGTTATCACACATAGCTAGGTACCTCTTAAAGAGGAGGTAGACAGTAGCAAATGAGCAATCAAACATGAGGTTTCATCAAAAACCGAATATTAATCAGCAGGGCCTTCCTCGCTGGTAACACGATGCCACTTCAAAAGGCAGAATATCTGATGCCTCGTCTGAAGCTAAAGAAGGAGTTTCAGCCTTCTCGGAAGGCAACGGCAGGTATCTTTGATGTTCCTCAGCATTTCCTGAGGCACTAAAATGGAGTATACCATATTTAAAGAACCGCCGAGGGCGCAAAAAGGGCCAAATTACGCTGTCTGCTGAGTGAGAAGGGCATCATCATCAGCAGGTCGAACTAGCTATTCCAAACTGTCTCGAATGCATGGGGGCAGAGAGAGACTTCCGCGAGATATACAGTGGCCGAGCGGGAACAGGAGATTGATACGATTTCCTTACCTACAATTCCTGACTCAACAAACGGAGCCTTAGCCAAAAACTGGGACATTTTGAGTGATGGGATCATAGTACCATATCGGGATTTCAGAACGGCACAGACGGATAAACATCCGTGATCAAGCGGTTAAGACTGATATATCAGCCACTCGCTTGCCATGGTCTTCATAGGCCTGTAAACATTGCAAAGCCGCGTAGATTACAGTAAATTAGGAACATTCAGAGAAGTAGGTGTCACGCCAGGTCTGCTCTGGTCCTCAAGACTAGTTTCTGTCATCCATGCCACTGAGCGTAGCCGCGCCATGGTACATTGGGAGCACCACATGCACAGCAAAGAAAAGGTCCCCTCGAAAGCACTGAGGCCACCACACACGATCCTAAATATCCAGACACGCTTCATCTCTTTAGAAACATCTTCTAGCAGCAGAGTTCGTCATTCACTCGGCAGAGGATAAGAGCGCTACGACTCAGCAACGCGAACGCAGACACATTGATTCTACACTCGTGTCCCCCGAGTGGCCAACATGTGGACGAGGAATTATCCATACACTTGGGGAAAAGCCCCCGTGTCTGGTTTGCCGAGCCAGGCGAGCGTATCCCTGTTCCGCATAGCTTGCTCGATCAGCCAGACCTTCATTTTCGTCGCCTCCTCCTCGTTAGTGTGCATCAGAAGTATGTTTAATGGATTCATACTGTTTGTGATAATGTCATCTAACATTGCCGTTTTGGTTTTAACCCATATATTTTCTTGCGCTTTGTTGTAGAGCTTTGTAGCCCATCATTGCAGAATCTACGGCAATCTACTATCCTCCTTCTTTCACCGGATTACTTCTCAGTCACTCTTCACTTTGTAAATTCTGAGATGTTACGGTAGCTGATTTAATGTCAAATGCACGAGTGTGTTTTTGCCAACCTATGAGGCTGATTTGCGTGGCTTCAACATTATCACGTACGATTATGCCACCTGTGATTAGCCACTGAGAAGACAGGCTACCCTGCCCTCATTGTCGATTAAAAATCCATTTAAACGGTCATGTCGATCTTGCATAAAGACTGAGGATATCATTAATATCTTGATTAGTGACTGTAATGAGCCAGATATCACAGATCTTCTGGTTGATGTACAGACTCCGCATGAAGCATGCGCGCATATCTGCTTGGATTGATGTGGAGCACTCTGTACGCGGCCATATCTTAACCGTGATATGCAAGGAGGCCATATTGTAATATATCTTTACTGCTCCATCATGCCCAAAAGTTTCAGTTCACTGACATGTCCTCTTGATCACCAAGTGAAAAACTTCCATCACACCGGTGCGCCTTCAGGATCAAGGCTGCCTCCATGTCGAACACGCTGCGGAATAAACTCTGGATCAACTGTTCAGTGTCCCCGCTTCCAGCCCCATTACTGATCCCTTTGCCCCTGAGTGACAGCGTCCCGGTCGGGCGCTGCTGTACACCTCCTAAATCCTTCCGGCATATATATTACGCGCATTTTCTGATTACATATTATTGAGCATATTGCCGATCTGACAGCGATGATGCATAATCAATAATATATATTATCATCAATAATATATATATGCACACACATATATATATATATCACATTCATATATATATATACACACATCCATATATATATATTATCATCACATATATACACACATATATACATATATATATACATACATATTATATATATAACACAATCCCTCGGCTCCACTGCGGAAAGTCGCTGCTGGGCAGCTTTGTCTCACCATTTAGCACATCAACAAAGGCCACTCCCGCACCTGGTAAGATTGCCAATGCCTCTGCCAGCCTTGGTGCCTGGATAGTCCGACACTGAGCTTTTCACGGGTCTGTTCAAACACCGAAAGATGAGTCCTGGGATCACTGGCAAACAGCATATATATACACACATACATATTGAATATACAAATATATATATATACATACATATATTAGATATATATGCCAATGTTCGTCCTCCTCCGACACAAAGATTTCCCACAATGTAGTTTTACAAAGGATTGCTCAATATCTGCGTGGGGTAAATATTTCCAACGGTGCCATATGATCAACCATCGTAGCTCAACAATTATCGAGCAGGGAGAAGGTTTTGTTTTATCAACCAGAGCAAAAATATCACGACAGTGTAAACAATATCATTCACTGATAAATCAAACGGCATGATTAAAGCCGCGATGCTGGTCACAGAGCAAACATTCTCTTGTAACACTTAACCAGTAATACCGCTTAATATCTCCAAAGATACCAGCAGAGGCCAGTAAACAATCCTTCACCTCCGCAAATAAACACAGCGGTTTCACTTGCACCCGTCTATCTAAACACTCTCCTTTCCAATCAGTACTGAATCACCGATTTGGCAAAGATGTTTAAGGATTATCACCACATTGAAAATCTGAAGTGAAATCATCACATGTTGTCATTGACATCACGAGCCCATATGTCTGGGATCGTCATCACGACACTCAATGCCAGCTGACTTTCTGAAAAAGAATTCGCGAGAACAACATCATTGTTGATTGAGCTCATTAAATTTGTTTGGCAAACAATACTTCCCCACTCAAGAAGCCACTGCTTTGACCAGGTCTCTGTGATCGCTGCCTGGCGCGCCCAGCCTGTCAGCCTCCCAGCCTGTAGGGCTGGTGGAGAGCAGCAGCCCGGTCCCCAGCCATCTAATGGACCAAAAGAAATAGTGGCCTGGCATAGGGCAGGTCGACGACCGCCGGTATGGAAGGGGCCAGAAAGCCCAGCAGCAGGCAAAGATTCACCAGTCGCGGCAGTACCCGACTGTGGCACGAGACAGCAGAAGGGAAGCTTACACACAGCCTCAATGAACGCGCACGCTGCCAGCAGTCACCTCTAGACTAAAAACAGCAGGTCTCAATGGGAATCTCAAGGTTGAAACGAATGCCCACTGAAACTGCGACCACAAGGAGAGACTGGAAGTCAGAGGTCAAGCAATATTTGACTGCCAGAGAACTGATCAAAGGCTGGAGAATGTCCAGAGCAGTTTCATATCTATCGGGCATCCATGTTATAAAGAGATTTATGTAGATCACTCAGTCGAGGACTTATCTCCTTAAGAACATCCGAGATGTTTTGAAACTATCATGACATAGGAGCCGGACATCCTCCAGCTACATTGGCAACCTTAAAAGGCTAGATCATTACATTAAATTGTCATTCTGTGGCTCAGGCCAAACAGGACACCGAGAGAGACAAAGGTTTTAGTCCCCGCGGAAGTGCATGCACTAACAGCAAGAGTGTTAACGCATGAGTTCGGAAAGAATCTTAAAATCCCATCACATCGCTTCATGACATCAAACTGTTTTACATTCTGTTCATTGCTTGATTTGTTCAGGCCTCGCTATAGGCAGTACGATTAAGACAGTGTTAAGATACGCATATTGAACATATGCGCCGCCTATCAAGTGATTGAGTCACTCTGCTTCTGTTGTCAAACACAAGAAGGTCATTTCTACAGTATTTGAAAGATTGATCGCCCGGCTACAGGTGGTGAAGGCCATGTTAGACTAGCTGGAGTCTCGACTAGCTAATCGACTCCAGCATCAAGACTAATACGGAAGACCAGGCAGCATCACCCTGAAGACCATCTGAACGCCTTCGCCCGATCAATGATGAGGCATGCGACAGATTTCCAGAATTTTGTTGCCGATACACGCTTGATGTGACATCTCATAAACAGAGATCGGCCGTTACATTAATTTGCGCATTGAAAGAAATGACACACGGCTTACCACCGGACGAACATTGAATATCCGTTTACGACTGGATTACAGCATATTTATATCTTCTGAAGCACATGCCTGATTCACTCAAAGGCGACAATTCATTTCCGGCAAACCATATGCCACCATTGTTTGATGGGCCGAGTTACACGCAACATAACATTAGCATGAAACCTTAACCACAGATACTGAATCTCTCCGATCGGCACATTACCGAGAACGCCATTCAGCTACTCTCTAAAACGCTTGTCGTCCCATTTCATCATGCCCCAAACTACAACATGTCATGGCGCCTTCACAGGTCACCGAAGGAGGGTCTCAGTTGCTCGCACCGTACCGCGGCCCCAGGTCGCCCAGCGCAGCGCCGCTCTTCGTCGATAGAGTTATACGATATTACAGACACCACGCATGAAGCACTCCGCTCTAAAGAGTGACTGCTATAACGGTGTAGCGAGCGCAATATATATATATATATATATCAATACACATATATATATATTGGTTATTATATCTATACTCAAATTCCTGCTAGCTACCGGGTCTCCTCCTGCATGGTACCAGTGCACTCCAGTTTAAAATCTGCTTTTTGTCTTCAAATGAGTCCGCCATGACGCTGCTTCAGCCGATGATCGGCTCCAGATCACACGACCAACATATATAACATCTATCTCATACGTTTTGTGAATGGTCCATGAATCCGCACTGTTCCCAGGTGATGTTGGAAATACTGGTCAGTCGCCTGAGTTTGTCACAAATACTGATCTCCTCAGACTGAAAGAGCTGCAAGAAGAATGCGCCTGCACATGAAGGAACGACTAGCAAACACGGAGATGAGATCAGCATGAAACAAAGAAAACCGAACAGGATCATTAAAAATTATGAGAGCGGGGTGTCTATACCACTGTGCCAGAAAATACATCACCTGCTAAACAAAGAAAAACCCCTACTGTAACATCTACAACCGCACGAGCGAGGTGCACTCAACACAATAAAGCAATCTCAATATCTGGGCAGATATTCTGAGAAATGTCTAGTGTAATGCCCGGCAACTTTAGACGGCTACAAGATTATTTGTGACCCACAAACACCCAGGGGCACAATACACGAGAATCCATACAGGCAGGCGGGGTCAGCAGACTATGACACTGAGTACAGACCACACCCAATCAGACACAGCAAAGAGGCAGAGGAATGCATGGGAAGCGACGCTCCAAAAAACATGTTCGCCGGATCCTGCCATGGTGAACAGAACTATTAATAATCTTCTAAGACATGTTTCAGCGAGTACGGAGAACATACACTTGCTCCGGGATCATCTTCTGTCTCACTTAATATGTTGAGAATTGTGATCAACCTTTGCGCGTGAGTGATACGGCACATGTTGAGTGCACAGCTAGTAGCAGGTAATTGAAGTGACAAGCACAGTCACCATCAGCTTGAATATAGAGATACTGATACTCAATTCCGATTTTGTTCAAAGCTGCATGACATTTATACCAGTGTCCTCATGCCGAATCCAATAGATTGTGATAAGTCACGGTGACACTGGCAGTTCTCCACCAGTTTTAGTATTGTCATTTCCCATGACAGTATAGACACTCTCATGAGAGCAATAGGTCTCTGGATTGATTTCAGATAAAATCTTAACAAAGACAACCACAATATCAATTTGATTTACAAATAAAAAGATTACTGTGAAATTATATTCGCCCTGCCGATAGTAAATGTTGTCATCTCGATTGTGTGACCAATATATTGCCCAGACAAAGGCATTACACTGTGATCACTAGGATATGCAATCACCAGTATCACCACGCTGTGACAAACGAAGAGTTCAGCTATAAAGAAGAAGACGTCGCCCTTTACTAAGGTGCACAATCATTCAGTCGCTTCCATGTCCTTCCAGGAGTGTATCGAAAGACATTCCAGATGTTGATCATTTTCCGTCATCAAGTTTCCCAGTTACATCAGGATTACGATTTTCTGAAGGCTGATATATATTAGCATGACTTTCCGATAACATTAGACGTACACTCACTTCATACTCATCATTGACCATCAGCAAGGATTAGCTGCTCATTTTGTATCAGGCACATCAGTACCGGGAGAAACGATGATCTCCGAACGATTGAGTACCGTTCAACAATATTTTGTCTTGACGGCACTCTGTATAGATTAAATCACAGAATGATGCATGATCTGCTTGCCCCAGTTTGCACCTGTTCATAAATCTCTGGGAAGAGGCATTCTCTCTTCAGGTAACATTGCTCCGGAGTTTTGTCCGTGGCCAGGCATAGATGATTTGTTCATCATATGAGACCACGAGTTAACGAGTTTATAGAGTTAGTCCTCAACAGAAATGATCGTACACCGACAGGTAATGCCATGACGTTGGTGTGAATAATTGATTAAAACAGAGCAGAGACGTGACAGAACAGCATACACTTTCATTCGCCAGTAGACGTTGTCACTTCTGAATCACTGGTGGATAGATTCTTCTGCTGGCAACCGCTGAGGCAAAGAAGAAACGCAGCAGTACTGAGGCATATAGAATCGAGAGTACCAACACGACATTGAGATTCAAGGTCAGGGCTACCATTAAGTTGTAGACAGATAGAGAGTAGAATTGAACACGCTTGCATATACTCCATTGAGATGAATCATTGGAGTCCAGCACTCAGAGTCATTATGACTACAACCAGACTCGCACACAGATTTATCCTAGAAGACGCAATTGGGAAACTCTGATAAACAGCATAGTTCACACCATCTCCCGAGAGACGAACATCACCTTCAGATGCAAGCAGAACATTAGAAATATTGATATCATTCTAGATGTGGAGTACATTTATCTAAAGGCCTCGCGGCACAGGCTGTTCGACTGCTCTCCCGCTAGTGGAACTGGTAAGCAACACCCTGATCTAGCACCAGCCATCTGTGGTTTCCATGTGACAGGTCTGCAAGCCCACATAGCTGATGGCTAAAAAGATATAGATATAAACGCCGCTCCATCACGAGCATCCAATAGCACCGCCACTGCTCAGGACAAGATTTCGAACTTCACCGACGAAGTATTTATACCGCCGACGATATAGTGAGGTTCAGTTTGCATTTCCAGCGTTATTCAAATACATACTTACGGGGTTCGAACTGCGAATCATCTACGCTTTCAGACGAACGCAGAAACGGTGAAGGAGGATAAACCACAAAATGGACAGCCACAATGAAAACCGCAGCAGTGGTCGCAATAGATCATCTTCCTCCATCAGATGCATTCAGTACATTATCTGTCTTACGTCCTTCTATATTTTACATGTCTCCCATTATCATTGTCATCTTGACTTTCCCATATGACACAGTCGCCCAGGTATTCTGTTCATGTTTCATTCCATCAATTTCTTCAGTGACCAGATGTTCTAATACGTACTTTTCTCCGCTCAAAGTCCTCTTCTGAATTGCATGAGAAACTTGTACACGTGAGTGACATGCTTGTTTCTGATTTAAATCTCTGTTTGTTTTTGTTTTCTTTTTGCAGGAGGGAAGGAAGGACTCCAGGTATGGTCACCGCATTTTCTTGAGCCAGCCATAAAGAGATTACCCGTAATACGGTATTCGCATGACTGCTGCAAGA
>CAWUFW010001268.1:2967500-2970000 GCA_963921515.1 Calotriton arnoldi | reverse complement strand
CTACCTTGCTCAGGTTATTGATGACAATGTTACCTGGAGAAGATCTCCTCTTCCCAGAGGCCCATGAACAGGTTGGCAAAACTGGGAGCAAAGCAAGATCCCATCGCTGTTCCTGTGATTTGTCTATACAGAGTACCATCAAACAAAAAATATTGTTAGTAAGACAGTACTCTGTCATTTCGGAGATCATGCGACTATGCTCCCAGTACTTGATGTGCCTGTTTTAAAAAAAATGAGAACAGGCAGCTAATCCTTGCTGATGGTCAATGATGGTATAGAGTGAGTGTACATCTAATGTTATCAGAAGAAAATCGCTCTCCCATTTAATGCTATCAAGGCTGCCCAGAAAATCCTTAGTATCCCTGATGTAACTAGGAAGCTTGATGACAAAGTCCCTGAGGAAATGATCAACATATTTGGATATGTGCTCGGCTACACTCCCTCTGGAAGAGACAATGGGGCGACCTGGTGGTGTGACTGGATCTTTATGCACCTTGGGTAGTAGGTAAAGAACCGGCATCTTGGGATAGTCTCTTTTAAGATAGCTGAACTCTTCCCACTCAAGAATCCCGTTATCTTTCCACATGGTAAGTTTGTCCCAAATGGTGGTGATGCTAGTGTTGTACATATCCCTAGTGATCACAGTGTAGTACGCTTTGTCTCCCAGTTGGCGTAAGGCCTCTTTAATATATTGGTCCCTGTCAAGGATGACAACATTGCCACCCTTGTCAGCAGGACGAATAACAATTTCCCTGTCTTCAGCCAGAGATCTCAGAACTTGTCTTTGTTTGTAAGTCAAATTGTTATTGTGGTTGTCTTTGTTAAAAGATTTTTGTCTGAAATCAATCAGGGCCCTAGTAACACTCTCATGAAAGGTGTCTATGCTGTCATGAGGAAGCGATGGTAGAAAGGTAGAGCATGGTCTAAAACTGGTGGAGGCTGCTGAGTCACCCGTGATGCCCAGTTCATCTAGAATCTGTTGTTCGTTCAGCATAGGGACACTGATATCTGTGTCTTGATGCAGCTCGAACAAAGTAGTTAAAGTATCAATATCTCCTATATTCAAGCTGATAGTTTGACTGTCTTGTCCACTGGTGCCTATACTAGCCCTTGGTCTTTGTCGCCTCAACATGTGCCATTTTTTCAGTTTTAATTTCCTCACATACTTAAAAGGTTGATCCTAGTCTCAACATAATTAAAAGGGGATGAGGGACAGAAAGATAGTCCAAGGCAAAGTGTATATTTCTCAATATCACTAAGCTGTCTCTTAGAAAGATTAATAATAGTTCTATTCACCATGGCAGGATCCATTAGTATGTTTTTTTGGAGCGCGTCTTGTTGCCTCCCATGCGGCCCCTTCCTCTGCCTCTTTTGCCATTGTTGTCTGATTCGTTGTCGTCTGTTACTCCGTCTCCTCGTCCTCTGCCTCGGCCCCGTCCTCTCTGTCCTCTCGTTCTCGGTATTGGTGTGTCCCTCGTTGTTTGTCGTCCCTTCCGTAATGTCCTGTACTCGTCTAAAAAAGTTACCGGACGTACACTTCGTTCTTCTCCAGAGGTGTCTCCCTTAGATATGTCAGATTCGCTTTCGCTAGCCGTTGAAACCTCAGATGCACCTCCTTCAGTGTTGGTAGTTGTAGATGTTACAATAGGGGTTGTCTCTTTGTATAGGTGGTCATATTTTCTGCTGAAAGTGAGTATACGACCACTCTCATAGTCACAATAGTCCCTGTTCAGTTTTCTTTGTTTACGCCCTTTGATGTCCTCCTCATGTTTATACAGTCGTTCCTTCATGGCTTGCAAGGATTTGTTGTAAACCTCAGTGCCCATGAGCATTTGCAGTTCTTCTTGCAACTCTTTGATCTGAGAGATCAGTATTTCGCGGTCGCTCCAGGCGTATTTGATTAGTATTTCCAACATCCGCCTGGAACTTAGTGCAGAGTTCATGGACCATTCCTAAAGCATTATGGGATTAGGTGTTATATATATATTGGTCGTGTGATCAAGGCCGGTCATCGGCTGAAACGCGTCATGGCGGACTCGATTTGAGATAATAAAAAACGAATTTTGCACGCAAGCTGGGTCTACCCTCGTTTTTATCTCCAGGAGGAGATTGGTAGCTAACGAGGACTCTTGAGATATAGATATATATATATATATATATATGTGTGTGTGTATATATATATATATATTGCCGCTCCTTTGCACCGTTATAACGGATCACTCTTAGGACGGGTGCTTCATGCGTGGTGATGCCCCAGCTTAATATCATTGCTCCAACTCCTCTCCGATTACGAAAAGAGAACAGCACTCGCTGGGGCGGTTTACCAAATTTTAATTACAGTGCAACAGACGCGTTTCGGAAGACTCCTTCAGTGTTTACACAACACACTGAGAGGCACCATATTTGTATGTTGTTAGTTTGGGGGCATTGACATAGAAATGGGACATTATTCACTCGCCGTTTTAGGCGCCATCTTGGAAATGTGCGTTCTCATACATTT
>CAWUFW010001268.1:2955000-2962500 GCA_963921515.1 Calotriton arnoldi | reverse complement strand
AACCTCATGTTTAGTTGCTCATTTGTGCCTGTCTACACCTCCCCCCCTGCCTTCTTGGGGTTACTTGTACTGTTGTGATACGCTGTGATTACTACCGGCATAACAATTCTTAGAGGATGGTGCAAGGATGACATTTTGGCTCATAAATAACATTTTCTTCGAATGTGAAGTACTACAGTGTTCGTGATACTATCTACTCACGGTAGATAATAGAGACACGACGCATTAGGCAGAGGGAACTTTCCACTTTATTGGAAAGGGGATTCGAAGCTTGTGATACTGCATCACGAGTCCAAGTGAAGCACATTATGGAGGAGGAAGCGGAAAGGAGAGCGGCTGCTCTAACGTTATTTAGTAGAAAGCCTGGAACTAGTAATAAAGCGGACAAATCAGACAAATCAATTCCAGCTATACAGCCACTTGAAGAGAAAATTAGAAAACTAGAAAAATTAAAACGTTCAGAAACATCAAAGTGGTGGGAGGCAATCTCCCTTCAGAACTATGTTGACCAGGCAATGGTCTAGCCTGAGGTTGTTTCTCAGAGCGGTGCTCTGCTCTTTCCCTTTATTACTTTACAATATATGGTGCCTGGCACTTTCCTTTATGGTGCTGTTTTTCCTCATTCCATGTCTTTTCATCATTTTTGCACACTGTTCCCATTTTCTAACAGTTTTTTTGGTGGTGGCTCCGCGTTGGGGCGCGGAAAAGTTTCTCCTATGAAAACTGATGTCAGCGCGCTGGGAGGGGCATATATGACTCCGCTGACGTCACGTCCGTGGACTACGTCAGGGCGGAGTTGGACAGCGCCGCCCCTCGGCACGCAGAGGTGCTGCTGCGGAAATGTTTTCCGGATCCAGTCTGACGCCTAGGAATATTCTAAGTTAAGGAATCTGCGGCTAGACTATGTCTCTACCAGATACATCGTTACCGAAAGTAAGTAACTTGTCCGCATATATATGTATGTATATATGTATGTATATATGTATGTATATATGTATATATGTATGTATATATGTATATATGTATGTATATATGTATATATGTATGTATGTGTATGTATATATGTATATATGTATGTATATATGTATATATGTATGTATGTATATATATATATGTATGTGTATATATGTATGTGTATATATGTATGTATATATGTGTGTATATATGTATGTATATATGTGTATATATGTATATATGTATGTATATATGTGTATATATATGTATGTATATATGTGTATATATATGTATGTATATATGTGTATGTGTATATATATATATATATGTATGTGTATATATGTGTATATATATATGTATGTGTATATATGTGTATATATATATGTATGTGTATATATGTGTATATATATATGTATGTGTATATATGTGTATATATATATGTATGTGTATATATGTGTATATATATATATGTATGTGTATATATGTGTATATATATATATGTATGTGTATATATGTGTATATATATATATGTATGTGTATATATGTGTATATATGTGTATGTATATGTATGTGTATATGTGTGTATATATATATGTATATATGTGTATATATATATATGTATGTGTATATATGTGTATATATGTGTATATATATGTGTATATATATATATATGTATATATATATGTATGTGTATATATGTGTATATATATATATATGTATGTGTATATATGTGTATATATGTATGCAGAACAACTCCTTCCCTTCTCGCTCACTTTGTCGGCTGAAGAAAGAGCACGGACCCGGTAATTCTTTGCTGTTGGCTATTTTATTGTGGTTGCTCCCAACAGACCATGTTAGCCATGACGCGTTTCGTCCCTCGCAGGGGACTTGATCACATGACGCGCTAATAGCACAGTGGTTCGTTAAAATAGTTGCCATTTTTTTCTTTCTTTTTTTGTCAATGCACACGTGACTTAGTGCTTAAAGTGATATACATAAATAAATTAGTAACACTGAAAATTCATGGACATAGAAGAATTGCAGCGTGTGGAAATGCAATTTTTTGTTTTTAAACAAGACCTAAGTCTGTTTTATATAATCACGTTATTAAAACATATAAATATATATAATAAATATATATAAATATGTGTACAAATAAACAATAAATAACTGGATAAATCCTGTTTGTTATAAATACATACATATTGGCTGGTATAAAAATTCATGAATGCTCATACCGGTATAAATACCCGATTTCATACATTACCAATACTAAAACTTTTTTCGCAATCCACATATAATCAACAATTCCATGTTGCTTTACCACTAAAACCTGAGATCAAAAGAATCTGTTCTTATTCACTGCAACGCCTTAATTGTCCAATAGTGTTACCAAGTGCAAAATTGAATAAAATAAAGTGTCTAGTGCCTATAACTTATCAGTGCTTAAGAACCTATCTAGCTAAAATGTATTTAAAAATATGAGGAGGATGTTGGCCTTGATATGTAGCATATTGCTATTTAATATTAAATATTTAAGATGACTCCTTGAGTGATAAACCTGATATTGTTAACTATACTTTTCATCATTGCAATTTTTATCCAAGCAGGCTGGCATGTAATTCCTCTGTAGCATTCAGCCCTTTTGGGTGTTTGGTGTCGAGATTCAATATGTAAAACATTTCTAGTTTGCGAAGAGCTTTTTCTCGATCACCTCCCCTTTTACTTGCTGGGACTGAATCTATCAAGAAATATTTAAGATCTTTGGAGTTGCCCCCATGGACTTCATTAAAATGACGTGCTACTGGATAAGCCTGATCATTATTCTTGATGGCCCTTATGTGCTGGAGTACCCTTTTGTGTCCCTGCAGGATTGTACTTCCTACATATTTTAATCCACAAGGGCACTCCAGCACATATACCACATGATCTGTTTTACAGTTCAAGGACTTCTCAATTTTTCTAATTTGGCCACCAAACGGAGTTTCATAGGATGTAGTGTTTGCTCCGTGTTGACAGGCTTTGCACGTCCTGCACTTATAGAACCCAGCTCTTTGATTCAACCATGTACTGTTTTTTACTTGGGTACAACAGGGGTCATTTATGACTAAGACATCCTTCATTGAAGGTGCCTTACTATAAGTGATAGAAGGTTTTTTCGAAACAGCTCCCCCAATTACCGGATCTGCACGAATGAGATGCCAATTTCTATTTATGATGCTTTTGACTGCCTTTTCTTGTTTGTTGAATTTCAAAATAAATCTAAAATTCTCAGCATCATTTACTTGTTCGTTTATATTCGAATCTTGTTTAGTCAATAAGACCTCCCTAGCTATCAAATTACTTTTTGCCAGAGCTAGCTCTAAACATTTTAGTGTAGCCTCTTTCCTTGAACCTTGATATACAGTCATTTTGTGCCAATTTTAAATCATGGTCATTGCTGCATATTCGTTTTAACCACAGCAATTCACCATAGGGAATACTTTGTATTAGGTGGCCTGGGTGAGCACTGCTGGCATGCAGAATTGCATTGCCAGCAGTAGCTTTTCTGTGAAGTTTAGTCTCTAATCTGTCTCCATTTGTGTATAACTCTACATCCAAGAAGTTAACCGTAGTTTTACTAATGGATGCAGTAAATTGCAGATTGAGTTGGTTGACGTTGAGCTCTTTCACAAATGTTTCTGCTTCCTTCTGAGTACCCTGCCACACTAAGAAGAGATCATCAATAAATCGCCACCAGGTTTTGACATTGTGGTTCATGTACTTGATGTGTTCCTTCATGAGAACCAGCTCCTCCCACCAGCCCATGTGAAGACATGCATAACTGGGGGAGAAGCTGGCTCCCATGGCCACACCTCTTAACTGCTGAAACAGTGAACCTTGGAACAATTTTTTTTTAATATTTAAACAAAATTCAGCCATCTTAATCAACATGTCAGTATGCCTGGTGAAATTGGAACCTCTACGAGACAAATAAAACTGTATTGCCCTTAGGCCATCCATATGTCGGATAGATGTATAGAGTGAGGTAACATCAAGTGTAATGAGTAAATAGTCCGTTTGCCACTTAAAATCCAACATTTTTGCCAAAAAGTCTCCTGTATCACGTATATAAGATTTACATGTTTCTGCAGGAAGAAGTCGATATAGACCGATGTTTTTTCCAATAGGCTATTTCTAGCAGAAATAATTGGCCTTCCTGGGGGTTTGTTTATATTCTTGTGGATTTTTGGAATCAAGTATAAAATTGGAATCACGGGTTTATCAGTCCTTAAATATTTGTATTCATCCACTGACAATAAGCCTACATTTTTCCAGGCCACTAATTTCATTGCGTAAATGCTGCAAATATTGTTAAGCGCCTGTTGGTTACTGCGGCAATAACATGAAGTGTCATTTAGTTGAGACATAGCCTCCTTGATATATTCCTCTTTTTTCCACAAAACAACGTTTCCGCCCTTATCTGCGTTTCTCACTACTATCTCACTGTTGTTTTTGAGCTTAGTCATTAATTGTTGATATTGGATCTCCCTTTTGTTGATCTTTTTCCTGTTGGTATTAAGTATCTTGCGGTTGAGGTTCTTTAAACCACCTATCACTTTGTCATGGAACGCATCAATTGTATATATGTATATATATATATATATATATATATATGTGTATATATGTATATATATATGTGTATATATGTATATATATATGTATGTGTATATATGTATGTATATATATGTATGTGTATATATGTATATCTATATGTATGTGTATATATGTATATCTATATGTATGTGTATATATGTATATATATATATATGTGTGTATATATATGTATATATATGTGTGTATATATATGTATATATATATGTGTGTATATATATGTATATATATATATGTGTATATATATGTATATATATATATGTGTATATATATGTATATATATGTATGTGTATATATGTATATATATATATATATATATATGTGTGTATATATATGTATATATATATATATATATATATATATATATATATATATATATATATATATATATCCAAAATCGCAGCTCAGTGCAAACGCACTGAAATCGCCTTTCCCCTTCCTCTCACAACGGCGGTCCACAGCAAGGGGGCGAGCCTCAAAACACCAAACATACGCTGTTACCTCGTAACTTTACAGCAGCCGCGGACACCAAACGACTTTAAAGCAGTTGTTTATTCAGCAGATACGAACAACTCGACGCGTTTTGGGACCCAGTCCCTTGTTCACGAGTGCTGTGACTTACTCTCTATTGCGTTTAAATAAACATGTGACCACCACTATAATAGAGCCTGAAAACAGACTTAACATGAAACGAGGAGTTAACTCACTCCTACCTCACCCAAATGTGCTTACATGTTATTTTTACAAATATCGTTGTAATTACACCTTTTACACGAGCGACAAATCTATATGGCAGTTCTATACATTTAACACGTTTAAGATAAAAAATGACTTTTTAAAGTGCCTACTCATATGCTAGGACAGAAAGTATGAAAAAATACATGAAAAAAGACTTCCACAGATAGCACTTCCTAAAATCTTTATATCTCACTACTTTAAAAAAAAATTGATAGTGGCTAAGGTAAGGAGCAGCGACTCTTTACTGATCTTTCACTGGTGAAGGAGTTTACCGTTTATTAATTATTTTATCTTTTGTTCTAGAGTGGTGCATATTAGTGATCTGAAGTGGATTTAGTAAATCTGTTGTATAATGATGAATTAACTCTGCCAATGCTGAAGAGATACTTGTGTTTTTAATGTCACTGTGGTGTTATGTTTATTGGTTATGAAGATGTGATATTTATTTAGTTTTGTTTTGTTTTTATTACAGATATTTGTTGTTGCTGTTATAATGAAGAAATGCCAAAGAGCGAAAATATCTACTTGTAGTTGGTAGGCCCACTAGGGCATGACAACTAGATTGAAGATGAGAGATACATTAGTAATCTATTTTGCAGAAGAAGGCTAGGACATTAGAATAACATGAATTATTAATCCACAGTATAACTATAGTGGAGGTACTGAATTTTGAAGAAGTGGCTTCTATTCCAATTTTTTATAGATTACGTTTAATGCCCACTTGGGCTTAGATGAAACATAGTAAATTTCGAGCAGCTCCACTATTCAAGAAAGACAATGAAATTAAATAGATGATTTTTTTTCTAAAGTAGTGAGATATAAAGATTTTAGGAAGTGCGAACCTCTTCCTAGGAAAATGGGAGGAGGAAATTCGTAAGGAGGGGGTTTTGCAGGCTGATTTTGAGAAGGTATTAGTATGGATGAGGTACATTGATGACCTGTTTATTGTATGGAAAGGAAGCGAAAGTGAAGCTATCAACTTCATTAACAAACTCAACAATAACACATACAATATTGTATTGACTCACAATATTAACAAGGAGAGCATAGAATTTTTGGACACACAGATCACAATAAAAGAAGGGTCCATAATTACAAGCCTACATCGTGAGGAGACTGCAGGGAATAGTCTTCTTCATGCCCTCAGTGCTCATCCTGATGCCCTTAAGTGGAGCATCCCGTATGGGGAGCTACTGAGGGCACGAAGAAATTGCAGCACAGATGACATATACATCAAGGAGCAAGAAATCATGCTTAAAAGATTCAGGGAGCGAGGGTATCCAGAATGGGTCCTCAAGAAAGCGATGAGTAAAATAAGTGAAACCAGCAGGCAAAAATCCTTAGCATATACTAAAAAAGAAGGCACAGGAGAAACGATCACTAGGGTGATTACTACATTTAATCACCAATCCAAACAGGTCCATAAAATCTTAGCGGACAATTGGAAGATTCTCAAAACAGACAATATCATAGGTCCCAACATAAGCGAAAGACCAATGGTGACCTACAGGAGAGGCAGAAGTCTGAAGGACATTCTAGTAAAAGGTGACATTAAAGAAATCCGAAGTGCTAACATACATAACCTTAAAGGGTTTTACCCTTGCGGGCATTGTAAAGCTTGTAAATTCAGTCATATGATCAAAGAATTTGAGGTACCGGGATCCAAAAAGAATAGGATTATTACACAGTTCTTAACTTGCAGCACCAGTTATGTGATCTATATCTTAGAATGCCCATGTAGACTTAGATACGTAGGCAGTACGACCTGCATGGTCAAGAAACGTATCCAAGAACATCTGAGGGCAATTACTAATGTTGATCTACACTACCCTATTGCCCGACACTTTCAAGAAAAACATCAATCTAATAACTCTCTTTTACGATTTTTTGCTATTGAACAAGTTAATCTTGGTAGCAGGGGAGGCAACAGGGAACTAACACTTAGGAAGAAAGAGTCCAAATGGATACTTGAACTCGAAACTAGATTCCCTGAGGGCCATAACCTTGATGAGGAGTTAGCAACACATTTGCATGAAGACTAAATGTTATGAACTTCCATGTTATTAAATTTTGTAATATACTTCTCATTGAGAATTTTCAGCTTACACAGTAATGTATATTTGATTACCTATTTGAGTTGTATAATGTTTTTAA
>CAWUFW010001268.1:2947500-2950000 GCA_963921515.1 Calotriton arnoldi | reverse complement strand
AAACAAGTGCGCAAAGCGCACAAAGGGAGCAGGGTAGAAACACCCTGACCCCTAGGTTTGCTCAGGGGTCCCACAAGGACCCCTGGGCAAAAAAAAAACATTTTTAAAAAAATCGGCAGGATGCGCTCAGGGTGCGCGAATCCTGCCGAAAAAAATCGAAGCGCGGTCTCCGCGCTTCGATGTTAATTGGTCCCCGGGTGGCCCAAGTCCCGGGGGCATGGTGGGGGATAATTTAATGTGTGGGGGCCTCAAAGGGCCCCCAAACCCCGGGGACCGCCACCCCCCGGGGCTTTTTTTAAAAATGGTGCGGGAGGGCTCCGCAGCCCCGGGGACCACCACCTCCCCGGGGCTTTTTTAAAATTAATGACAACCTGTGTGGGGGCTCCAGCCCCCACACGCCCGAGGACCGCCACCTCCCGGGGCACTAAACATTTAAATATGGGGGTCCGTTACGGACCCCAGAGCCCAGGGACCACCACCTCCCGTGGCTTTGAACTGAGTTGGAGGGGGCCGCGCGGCTCCCTCCTGGAAGCCCTTGATGGCCGTGGGGACCACCACCCCCAGGGCCGGCTCCTGCAGTGTCCCGGGTGCCTACCCCGGGACACTGTAGTTTGCTATGGCAGGACGGGAGCCTCGCGGCTCCCGTCCTGCCATAGCAAACTGCTTTGGATATTGGAAGAGAGCAGGGAAACCTGCTCTCTCTTCCAATATCCAAAGCACATTGCTTTTCCACATGGGGAGCAGCATGTCAGCTGCTCCCCATGTGGAAAGCAATGCCGGCTCCCAAGGGACGCGGGGAGCCGGCGGGACTGTGGGGGATTGGGGACCCCCACAGTCCCCAACGGAGAGGGCCAGCCCGGGGATGGGGTCCCCGGGGCAAGTAGTGGCTCGGGAGGGGGCCACGCGGCCCCCTCCCCAAAAAAGATTTTTTTTTTTTTTTAAAATAGAAAGGCCAGCCCCGGGGGATGGGGTCCCCTGGGCCTTAAAATGGCCAGAGGAGGGGGGCCACGCTGCCCCCCTCAAAATAATAAATAAAGAGGCCATGCCCCGGGGGATGGGGTCCCCGGGGCCAATACATGCCAAGGGAAGGGGGGCCACGCGGCCCCCTTCCCGTTTTTTTTTTTTTGGGTAATTAAAAAAAGGGGTCATTTGAGATGTCATCAGTGATGTCATCAGTGATGTCACTGACCATGTCATGAGTGATGTAATATGTGACGTCATCAGCAGTGCATTGCGGGGGCGCGAGTTATAGTTAGCTGAACTAACTATAACGGGGAATTTCACGGGTTTTGTACGAGTGCAATGTCCAAGTAACTATAACTGTCCCTAAAACCTATGGTTTTTCAGTGAATATGTATATATATATATATATATATGTATGTGTATATATGTGTATATATATATATATGTATGTGTATATATGTATATATATATATATGTATGTGTATATATGTGTATATATATATATGTGTTTGTATATGTGTATATATGTGTATATATATATATATGTGTGTGTATATATGTATATATATATATGTGTGTGTATATATGTATATATATATATGTGTGTGTATATATGTATATATATATGTGTGTGTATATATGTATATATATATGTGTGTGTATATATGTATATATATATATATATGTGTGTGTATATATGTATATATATATATGTGTGTATATATGTATATATATATGTGTGTGTATATATGTATATATGTGTGTATATATGTATATATATATGTGTGTGTATATATGTATATATATGTGTGTGTATATATGTATATATATGTGTGTATATATGTATATATATATGTGTGTGTATATATGTATATATATATGTGTGTGTATATATGTATATATATATGTGTGTGTATATATGTATATATATATGTGTGTGTATATATGTATATATATATGTGTGTGTATATATGTATATATATGTGTGTGTATATATGTATATATATATGTGTGTGTATATATGTATATATATATGTGTGTGTATATATGTATATATATATGTGTGTGTATATATGTATATATATGTGTGTGTATATATGTATATATATATATATGTGTGTGTATATATGTATATATATGTGTGTGTGTATATATGTATATATATGTGTGTGTATATATGTATATATATGTGTGTGTATATATGTATATATATATGTGTGTGTATATATGTATATATATATGTGTGTGTATATATGTATATATATGTGTGTGTATATATGTATATATATATATGTGTGTGTATATATATATGTGTGTATATATGTATATATATGTGTGTGTATATATGTATATATGTGTGTGTATATATGTATATATATATGTGTGTGTATATATGTATATATATATATATGTGTGTGTATATATGTATATATATATGTGTGTGTATATATGTATATATATATGTGTGTGTATATATGTATATATATATATGTGTGTGTATATATGTATATATATATATGTGTGTGTATATATGTAT